>CAJNIZ010034581.1:20231-47978 GCA_905231905.1 Symbiodinium pilosum
GGATATTAAGGGGGATACTAGGACTGTAGACTATAGCTCATATGAAGCCGGCTCAACCCCCAACAGGGTGCCCAAGAGCAGACTCCTAAAGCGTAAGCGTGGAAAGCTCACACCGCAAGGCCTGTTACTTGAATTCCAAAGCTTAAACTCGAAGCTTTCTGCCCTAAGCTTTAAAACATAAACCCTAAGTTCTAAACCCTAAGCCCCGAACCCCAAACCCCACACCCTAAGCCCCAAACCCTAAACCCCAAATCTTAAGCCCTAGCCCGCAAACCCTAAACCAGGTCTAAGACCCAAAGCTAAAGTGCCACGCTCCGAAGTTTTGAGCCTGAACCCAGGGCTCTACAGCTTACAGCCTGTGCCCTTGTACAAATACTTTAAACCCCAAAGTTCAGGGTTTAGGGCTTAGGTTTTAGGGTTTATGTAGGGTTTTGGGTTTAAAGGCCTAAATAACTACCAGGACATGGGTCCTAGCTTCCTTGTAGGGTTATTGTGTTTGGCACCTTGACTAGACTTCCGTTGAAAGGGTATTGGCAAGTATTAAGGCTTCTATATATTCAAATCTCAAACTCTACACCTCAGGGTTTAGGTTTAGGGTCTAGGGTACCCTAAACCCTAAACCCTAAAAACTGTATCCAGGTGCCGTTCCAAATGACCAAGGAGACAAAACAGGTCCTGGACTCTTCTCCCCCTCCCCCCTCACAGCTTGTGGTTTAGGGGTTTGGGTGTTGGGGGTTTAGGGCTTTTCATGTTGGGGGTTTAGGTTTTGGGGCTTTTGAATTTGGGGGTTCAGGGTTTACGGTTTTGGGTGGTCTAGGGCTTGAGGCCCTGGACTCTCCTTCTCCACTTACGTTTGGTGCATTTCTGAAGGGGCCTGTGGGGGCACAAAGGCGTCATGGTTTAGGGTGTAGGGCGAAGGGTTATTCATATAGGCACATCTGGGGTTTTGGGGTCGGAATTTTTGGGGCGTAGTTTAGGCTTTGAATTCTACTGCTTTTGAAGTTGTGCCGTTTAGAGTTCACCGTTTTAGGCCTTAGGGCTCAGGGTTTCGTAGGGCTTCGGATCAATAATTGGTGTCTATGCTCTTTTTTCTTTTTCGGTCAGGAGCCCCGCTAGCAGAGTACCATGGCTTTGTCAGATCTAAGGTAGATTTGAGGTTGCTGAGGTGGGTATAGATCCTAAACCCTAAACCCTATATGACCCCACTGTACTATTGTGGTTTCCGTTCTCTGTTCCATCATCCGTATATAACCCCAAAAACTCCCTATGTAAGCTCTATACAACCCATTATAGTAGTTTACATTTTCTTTTCCATTATCCTTATGTAACTCCAATGTATACCCTATAATTCCTATATACTATGATATAACCCCTATATATAAAACCCTATAATCCCTGTAGTTTCCATTTTCTTTTCCATTATGCCAATTTACTCCCAATAAAACCATATATAACCCTAATATAGTTTGATGATCTTGTCCCAGGGTCTGCACAGTTTGTTCTGGGTTCCTCTTGGCCTGCATGGACCATGGGCTATGTGGCGGACTTTGAGGTGTGCAGACCCAACGCTACGTTGCATAGATATTGGGAACATCCCTCAGGCCGTCTAGGGTTTAAGGTTTAGGGTCCAGGTTTTAGGGGGTGCAGGGTTTAGGGTTTAGCGTCCAGGGTTTAGGGTGCAGGGTTTAGGGTTTAGATATGCTAAGGGCTGATGTATGTGTCCTGAACTCCCGCACGCTAGGTCAATGCGGAACCGTGCCCCGACTCTGAATCCAAACCGGGAGCCCGAACTAAACCCTGAACGGCCACGAGCTCTCTGAGGGATCTAGACCCGTAACGGAACACCCAAAGTCCCAAAGCATAAATCCCCAAAAGAGAGAGGTCGACATTGCGCACAGAATCCCGTGAGCCCTGAACCTAATCATCAAAGCCTACACTCTAAAGGTTCAATTTGCAACCCCAAACAAAAAAGAACGCACCATACCATGTGCCACATAAATACATAGCTACTTGCTTGCCTAGACTCAACCCTGAAAGCCTATACCCTCCACCCTCAGCCCTAAATCAAGAATCCTGAGCCCGAAAACATTAAACCCAAGCTAAACCCCAAACCCCAAACCTTAAAACCCTAAAACCCTTAAACCCTAAAACTCTAAACCCAAAACCCTAAACCCCTCAAACCCTTAAACCCTAAACCCCAAAACCCTTAAACCCTAAAACCTTAAACCCTATCCTCTGCCACAGGACAGACTGAGTAGCTCGGTGTTGAAGCAGCCCATGGACTTCTTCGAGATCAACACTTACAGGTGAGTGGGGGGGGTTGTTGTGGACTGAGGATGGAGGGTTTAGAGTTTAGGGTTCAGAGTTTAGAGTTAGGCTTTATGTTTCAGGGTTCAGGGTCTAGGGTTGAGGATTTAGGGTTAAGGATTTTGGGCTTGGTGAGGCTCTGAGGGTATAGGGTTTAGGCTTTAGAGTTGAGTGTTGAAGGATTACACGGTTTAGGGTCTAGAGTTTAGTGTTGAAGGATTTTAGGTTTTGGGGTGTAGAGCTTAGGGTTGAAGCAGTTGAGGGTTTTGGGATATAGGCTTTAGGATTTAGGGTTTAGGGTTTAGGGTTTAGGGTTTAGGGGTAAAGGCTCATGGGGACGATGCCGATAAAGGAGGGTAGGAGCTAAAATCTAAGCTCCTTAAAGGGGGGGTTACACAGTGTTGTGGGTTTACGGGCTGAACTCCTTCAGGGGGTTATATAAGGAAGTATGTACGGGACTACGATGGGTATATTAGGGGGGATACTAGGAGTCTAGACCATGGCTGATTATTTTTCAGATGCATAGGGATACTGTTGATACCACAATTTCTGTCTGACCTTCGTGTAGTATAGTAAAGTACCATAATTCCCTAGGTCTAAGCTCCTTGGAGTCACGCGGGAATTTTTAGTATCCACAGTTCAGTAGTCACAGTCCCTGAGGTTTTGGAGCTTTCACGGGCAGTGAGGGATGCATTCCTGGCCTGTGTTTGCTTTAGGAACCTTGGTTGGCATAATCGTGCTGTCGGAACATGTGTGAGGTGGCACACCTGGACATGCTGATCAGCCCCTTGATGATTGCCATGAACGAGCCGCATCCATGGGTTCGCCCCAGTGAGACAGCATGCTGATGCGTCAAGACGCTGCCTTTTTCCAGCAGGGACAAACCAGCGCAGCTCTATGCATCTACAACATCCTTCAGGTTGGGGCCCTTGCTTTGGGCTGAACCCTTTTTTGTAATGTATTGAGTGATTGTAGCTGGCTCCAGGGTTAAAGGCTTATGATTTGTGAGCATTTCCCCTAAACCCTACACCCTAGACCTTTAAAACACCTAAACCCCTGCACTCTAAACCCTGAACCTTCAGGGGTCGTGGGGGAGTGGATCTTCACAATCATCATTTTACGATCTCCACATATACTAATGCACGTTTCACTCCTCCACTCCCTGAAGCTGTAGTCTCCTTAGGAATTATTTCTTAATTTCTATTATAGCACAGCCGGAAGGAACTATTATGAATATTAATTTGTATTTTAGGTCTAAGGAGTCTACATTAAGCACCTGCAACTTGAGGTCCCAATCCCCAAACCAGAAGCCCTAAACCCTATAAGCCCTTGCCGGCTTCGGGTTTAGGATGTATTGTTCTCTTTGAACGTTTAAGGCATTTACCTGAACCAATTGGAGCTTCATAGTGGCTACTTATTCAGTGGGGTTTAGGGTTTAGGGTTTAGGGTTTAGGGGTCCCAACTTTTGTGTTTAGGGTTTAGGGTTCAGAATCCCCTCGCTGGATGCATATAGGATACCGGCAATTGTAAGTAGGTATCAGTAGTTACAAAGAGCCATGAACCTCCAAGTAGACCCCAATCCCCAAGACCTGAACCCAAAAGCCTGACGGCCCAGCGTTCAGGGGTTAGGTTTTACGGTTTAGGGTTTAGGGCCACCCTCAGCTGATCATAAATTGAGCTACTGTCAATAAACCCTAAACCGCGTTAGCCCAGGGACCAGGGTTTGTTGCTTCAGGTTTAGAGTTTTGGGCTTGGGGCTTCCAAAGAACAATTGAGGGCGGACCTCCCTTTGGTAGTATAGTATAGCCCTAGATATTTGCCCGAATACGAACCCATGTCCATTAATTATCTGGGATTATTGACAGTAGCTCATATGCCTTGCGTACAAGGATGGCAGTCACATCCAGTTAGAGGCTCTCTTTCAAAGTCTACTCGGCAAAAGGGGTTATTGGGTTGTTGCGGATGGCAGGTAGGCTTACGAAGTCCAGAGGTCATCCAAGAAAACCCGCAACCTAGAACCCTAAGTCCTAAGACAAACATTCTACAGTAATTCAAGTACAGGCTGGCAGAGACGACATTGCCATGCCCGACGCCGAAGTGCCTGGATGTCTTGATTAGGAAGTCCTTTTAGCCTAGGGTTCAGGGTTTAGGGTTTAGGGTACCCTAGACCTCTTGGCTTTTTGAGGGTGAGTTAGGGTTTAACGCTTCAGATTGTATATGAAAGGTTCTAGATAAGGTCGCAAAATCAGATTCTTTTGGGGTGTACTTGGAAGGTCAGGGGGGCTAAGCAAGTAAGTTAATAACCCCTATAACCCATATAGTAACCTCAGAAATCCCACGTATTAACCTACCTACTTACTAAGTCCCCCTGACCCTCCAAGTAGGGTGCATTGAGGGTTCCTTTCAACCCCTGAATCTAATTAGGGTTTAGGGTTTTAACCCGCAACCCTAAACCCTAAACCCTGTGCAAAGGAGCCAATTATGTCAGAGTATGGGTTGGATCATTCCCCTTGTCAGCAATTCTCCTGAAGGGTTTCTTGAAGGGCCGATTCTGACTCCTACAATAGCTTGTGTCGCACCTCTTACCGCAAGAGGGAATGACCTAAGGTGGGGTTTAACTTAGCCTTGGGAAGCTAGGAATGGGGGAACAAATCCTTATGGTAGTCCCTATATAACCCACTATCGTAGTTTTCATTTTCTTTTCTGTTCCTTCATTCCCAGCTAACCACAGGTAAGTTTAGTGTCTAGGGTTTGGTGCTTTGGACTCCATGTTGAGAAGTTTCGCATGCAGAACTTTTTGCTGTGGGGGGCGTTTGGGGCTATCTTGAAAGGGCTCATGAGCAGAATTCCCTTTTAAGGTTTTCGCTACTCCCAGGAGGCGTGGGGCGTCAGCTTCCGTGGTTTGGATTTTAAGGGGTTCCCCTTAAGAGGGAATGTGGGGTTCAGGCTTTAGCTTGTCATCAGTATAATAAAAAGCCCACGTGCTGGCACTAAGGTATCCAGTAAGGTCCCTGAAGCCTTTGATTCCAACTTGGGGTTTCAATCCTAAATCGTAAACCCTTTGATTGTTTAGTAGGGTCCTGAATTCTGGTCCTATAGCCATAGAATTGTTCATGGCCCCCTTAGAAAGAAGCTGCCGCTAATGCAACCCTCCTATTTGGCAATGTTGGGGCCAATATGTAGACCATTGGGGAGCCATTGGAGCGCATTGGGGGAACCCAACACCCTAAACTCCACCTAAACCCAAAATTCTACTATTTCGGCGCTGGCCCTGAGTGCCCTGGAATCTGGGGCAGGAGTCTGGGGTTTAGGGTTTGGGAGGCATGGCGAAGCAAAGAAGACGCCGACTCATGTAGGCCGCCGATAGGTAATCCAGGTTTAATCATAGCCAGCTCTTTCCATTCTGCTTGGGCATGCGTTCCACGACGGGATAACGTTCTGCTTGAGAAGCTTTTCGCAAGATTTGGGGTCAGGCCTCCGGAAATTTTGATTTAGGCATGGCCCTGGCAATTCAATTTGGCCTACCGGACTATGTCAAGCTCATTCTATGGCGTCACTTTTGGAAGTTTTCCACACGATGATGAGATTCTTCGCGATTATCACCCGTTCCGCCACATAGATGTCTTGGAGATGTTCGTGGGAAGGGGCAAGCTAGGGGCCCAAGTCGGTGCAGTTACGTGACAGCAATGTGGCTAATCATATTGATCGATTCTTTCTATGGGACTTTATAGGGGAAGGGAGGGGAAAAAAGAGTGGACAGCAACTATCTGACACTGCACAATGCAGATGTTGAAGCAGAACTATAATTGCAAGGGGTAGGCATTCTCAAGCAGAATGCATATGGGACCCTATGATTAGGGCTTAGGTTTTAGGACCCCATCCTTGTATTCTAACCCCTAAACAGTAAACCCTCCAAGACCTTGCCAAAACCTGCTTGGTGCCCCATGACGAAGAGCAAGGCCCCCGCACGTGAGCAGACTGTCCGCACATTTCCCTTACCAGTCCATGGAAAAGAAATCGATTTAGGGTTTAATGTAGCACCCCAAAGGACCAAAAATCAAACCCTGAATCCCAAACCCGAGCGTGAAGCTCCTGATAGCTACCCTTAACCTAAACCCAAAACGCCTGCTACCCGCACTCGCAGTTCGATTCCGACCTGGACTTGAGGTTTTTAACCCTAGATACCAGGGGCCCGGGGTTTTACCCTAACCCCTAAAACCCTAAATCCTAAAAACCCACAGGACCCCAAGGTTTTACCTTTAAACCTAAACCTACACCCTACGCCCTCGACGCCTTCATGTGAGCCATAGTCTAAACTCCTTAAAGGGGTTCTATTGAGAGATATATATAGAGGAGAGTTTTGGAGTTTTATAGGGGTTATTTAGAGGGATGCTGGGACTTTAGACCCTAAACTCCAAGCCCTAAACACTAAACGGTAAATCCTAAACCCTAAACCCCAAGCCCTAAACCCTAATTCCTAAACCCGAAAGAGAGAGGTTCTACTACGGTGACATCAGCAACATGACCTCGTGGCCTGGTTTCCGAAGGGATTTAGGGGCTTTAGGGTTTAGGAGACTTATGGGTTTAGGGGTTCAGGGGCCTTAGGGGCTTTGGGGGATTTAGGTGTCAGGGTTTTAGGGCTTTTGGTTTAGAACTGGTTTTGGGCGTTTCGTGGGTTTTCACATTTACGGGTGTAAGGGATTTCGGGGTTAGGGTTTATGGGCTGGAGGGGTTTGGTGGTTTTAGGGTTAGGGTTTTAAGGTGTGTAGGGTTTAGGGCTTTTGGACGTTTAGGGTTTTAGAGGCTCGGGGGTTGGAATTAGGGCTTAGGGGTTTTACGGGATTAGGGTTTAGGTTTCAGGGGCTTTTGGGCTTTGAGGGTTTAGGGTTTAAGGGGTTTTAGATTTCAGAGGTTAGGTTTTAGGCTTTAGGGGTTTTAGGTGATTTGGGGGTCAGGGTTCAGGGGTTTTAGGCGTTTCAAGGTCTAGGGGTTTTAGGGGTTAGGGTTTATAGGAGTTTGAGGGCGGGCTTTGGGGCGTTTAGGGGCTCAGGGCTTAGGGGCTTTAGGGGACTTAGGCTTTTGGGTGTAGGGGTTTTAGGGCTGTTGTTTTGGAGGTTAGGGGTATCGGTTTTGGATGACTTGCGTCCACATCGGGGAAAAACATGAACTATGAAATGTAAACTGCCCTTATGGAAATCTCCCTAAATTCATCACCGGTGTTGGGGGGCTCTACTATGTTCCGGATCCCCATATACCTCTACCACATTTCGGGAAAGCAATACAGGCCAAGTCTCTAAACCCTAACGGTGTAGTCTTCCTTCAGGGTTCTGGGAGCGTGAGTGTCCTTTTCTATCCGCCGGAAGGCTCTTTTTTTCTTTCTCTTCTGAGGCTGAATCAAGTAGTTAGAGTTGGTTGCAGCTTAGGGTTTGTAGTTTTTCGTGCTTTTATTTACAAGAAAATATTGTGTTTGCATAACTTCCTGCAGGTCTATAGGGGTTTTCGGGGATAAACTTCCGAATGAATTTTCCAGGTGGCCACAATAGTGGCTGCACAGGTTTCGGATGTTGAGCTGCAAACCCTAAGCTTAAGACCTGAGTCCCAAGCCCTAGGGCCTAAGGGCAACATGTTATGCAGAAACCTAAACCCGAAATCCGAAGGCCTAAACCCTAAAACCCCTAACACCCTAAAAAACCTTAAGCCTGAAACCCTCAGCCCTAAACCTAAATGCTTACCAATATTAATAATCATTATGACCACATCTCCCTTGTGCGTGTTATGCAGAAGCCTAAAGGCCTACACCCTCTAACACCCTAAGTCTCAAACCCTTAGCTCTAAACCTAAACCCTAAATGCTTGCCAATACTACTATGATCCCATATGACTTGTACATCTTCTGCAGAAGCCTAAATCCTAAATCCGAAGGCCTAAGCCCTAAAACCCCTAACACCCTAAAAAAACCTTAAGCCTGAAACCCTTAGGCCTAAACCTAAATGCTTACCAATATTAATAATCATTATGATCCCATCTCCCTTGTACATGTTATGCAGAAGCCTGAACCCAAAATCCGAAGGCCTAAACCCTAAAACCCCTAACACCCTAAATCTTAAACTGTAAACCCTCAGCCCTAAACCTAAATGCTTACCAATGTTAATAATCATTATGACCACATCTCCCTTGTGCGTGTTATGCAGAAGCCTAAAGGCCTACGCCCTACACCCCCTAACACCCTAAGTCTCAAACCCTTAGCTCTGAACCTAAACCCTAAATGCTTGCCAATACTACTATGATCCCACATGACTTGTACATCTTATGCAGAAGCCTAAATCCTAAATCCGAAGGCCTAAACCCTAAAACCCCTAACACCCTAAAAAACCTTAAGCCTGAAACCCTTAGCCCTAAACCTA
This sequence comes from Symbiodinium pilosum, assembly GCA_905231905.1. Taxonomy (NCBI): domain Eukaryota; class Dinophyceae; order Suessiales; family Symbiodiniaceae; genus Symbiodinium; species Symbiodinium pilosum. Next base: position 28,942 of record CAJNIZ010034581.1, read on the forward strand.
AATGCTTACCAATATTAATAATCATTATGATCCCATCTCCCTTGTACATGTTATGCAGAAGCCTGAACCCAAAATCCGAAGGCCTAAACCCTAAAACCCCTAACACCCTAAATCTTAAACTGTAAACCCTCAGCCTTAAACCCTACATGTTATGCAGAAGCCTACACCCTACATCCGAAGGACAACCCTAAAACCCCCCAAACCCTAAACCCCTAAACCTTAAACCCTACATGCCTACCAGTATTATTATGATCCCATATCCCTTGTACAAGTACAGTAAAGGGTACCTCAAACAGACCCGAGGATGAGATTGTAAGTATTGAGGGACTGGGCTGGCGCCAGGGGCTGGCCCGTGACGGGGGAGCTCTGAAGCTCTGGATGCCGCAGGGCCAGATTTCAGCCAGCTTCATACGCTGCGGACACGCAGATGTTGGCGTTGGCCACGCCTTATGCAACGGCCACTGGGGTCACTCTCTGTGAAAATGGGGGGGTGGACTTCGGTTTGTGCTGATCTTAACAGCGATCTGCAGATGGCGACGAATTTGCTGAAAAGGGTTCCAGCTCAGCCGTTTTTTTGGTCGCGTCCACGGAACGCCAGTTGACCCGGCACAGCCTAGTGCCGAGACAGACGACCTTGCTCCTCGACGGGGATGGGCTGGGCTATGTTGGTGTCAGGTTTTCATGGGTTCCTTTATCGTAGGTACCCCAGTAGTACGTAACCTTTTGCCCTTTTGATTTGGGGGTCTCCTTAGTAAAGCTGAACAGTAGGAAAAAGGGTACCCTTATTATTAATGGGTTACTGGGGTTCCTTTATCACCCACCAGATGCTACCCGCCCCAGTTGCGCTCCCCATAATTGGCCCGGACTATCTTTAACTCCTGCCCTAAACATCCTTGGATTAACTTAAGTAAGCGATAAGCCCCGCTAATTAGCGTAGCTGTAGGGGCGGGGGGGGGCTTGTGGCTTAGGGCTTAGGTGTTGGCTGTAGGGTGTTAAGGACTGTGAGAAGGGATGCTGATAGGAGAGCAGAAGCCTCATACTATGGGTTCTCCTAACCACCAGTACGAGGGTGTGTCCCAAACTTAGGGGTACCTTGTTGGGGGGTCTTTCTTGGGGTCCCCTTATTTTGGAAGTTACCATAAGTGCCACCCAGACATTACCCCTTAGCTAGCCTTAATTTGCCTAATGCTCATCAAGGGAAAGCTTGGGGGGTAGGGGTGGTGATTGGGTGGGAGGCTCTCAGGAGAGCCCCAAAGTATAGCGTTGAACGAAATCCAGAATGACTCGGGGCTTTAGGGTTCAATGTAGAAGCCTAAGCCCTAAACCTCTGCGTCCTCAAAGTCTGCTCCAGAGCCCCTAAGCTCTGAAGCCACTAGCAGTTGTGGTTTTCGGAAGGTTCAGTTTTGGAGTTCCAAGCCTAGGGTTTAGGGTTTAGGGTATAGATAATACCTAGATTGGGCCCCAACGTCCATAGATACTAAGTGCCTTGCCCTCAACCCTAAACCCCTAGCCCGAAACCCCAACCGTAAACCCTAAACCCTGTTTGGAGTTTTAGGGTCAGACTTGAGGAACTTTATTCTCATCACCGAGCGCGTCCCGTTTGTGGAGATGGATGGAAGGCCATCAGGGTTTACGGCTTAGGGTATCGCGTTAAGGGTATAGATTTTGGGTATATAGGGAGTGGCAGAAAAGAACATGTAAACCCTATATAAGCCCCAAACTGGGTATATATTGGGAATATACAAAACGGCAAGGTAGATAAAGGTGGAGAAGAGGAAACAAGCCCCAGCAGAATGGAATCTACGATACGGGGTTTAGGGTTGTTGCCCTAAACCCTAAACCCTAACCGTGAGCACAAGCTGTAAACATTCAGTCCCTGCAGAAGCCCCACACCCTGAACGTTGGATCTTCGCACAAAAAGGATCCAACGCCCCAAGCTTTGAACTCCAGGCCCCCAACACTAAACCAATGGGGTTTTGGTCTCTATGCATCTGAAGAGGGACCCCTTATATACCATCTCCATAGCACTAAAAATCCTTAGCCCCAACCCACCCCCCCCCCTCCCCCCCCAGAACCCTAAACCCCTAGGGTCACGAAGGCGACCTCCAAGTTGGACATAAAACCTATATGAGCAGTATTTTTTTGGGCATACTATGGTACCCAATATAGAGTAAGGTTATATCTGTTTTTTTGGGTATATAGTATTTTATATATGGAATATTGTCTTACTAAGTTCAACCACCCAAAAAACGTTACTCATATACCTTGAAGTATTTTCCCTCCCAGTGACTGGCTACAGGGGCTGCAGTCAGGGTCTGTTCTATTTCTTATTAACCTTTCGTAGCAAGTGGGGAATGACCTGATATAAGCGAAGCCCAAACCTCAAACGCTAGACCCAACCCTATGAAGCCTTCTTGGGACTTAGCTTGGACCTTAGACCCCTAACCTTTTGGGATTCCCTTATATTCCTATTATAGGTAATTAATTGTGAACCCTAAACCCTAAACCCTAAACCCACGTAGAAGCCCAAGGGCGATAAGCCCTAAACTCCCACTGTGGGCTGCAGGAAGCGGGGCCGAAAGCTAAAGCCGTTCGAGGCGGCTTTTGGTGTACTTGGGGGGGCGTATGGCGTATAGGGTTAAGGTTTAGGGTTTAGGGTGTAGGGTTTTGAGGGTTTTAGGGGTTTAGGGTGCTTGGAGGTCCAGTAGCCCTCACTGCACTTAGGACCTAACTTATAATCCACCTAACTGGACTCATACGGGATTACAGTAGGCTTTAGGGTTTAGGGTTTGGGTCTAGGTCTAGGTCGGGAAAAACGCAAGTTGTGAGGATTTAGCATTCTACAGCTGGATTTAACAAGCCTTATAATCAGAAATCACGAGTGTTTTCTAACGTGCTTACCTAGTTTTATTGTCCCACCCATACTGGTTTGATCTTTATATAGGGTTCAGGTCAAAGTTTGCGGGTGGATTGTTGATGAAAGTGTCTGGCGAAGGGGAGGGGTAGTTTTTATTCAGGATTTGGGGTTTGAAATTTTGTGTGCAGACCTTTCTTAAGCATGCATGTTCGCAGTGTTATAGGGTAAAAACCGAATTCTGAACTTTACAGGGCTTAGGGTTTTTCTACACCGGGCTCCTTCAAAACATTTTAGAGCATCCCTCCCCGGACTGCTGGCAGGATCCAGGAAAGTAGAACACCCAGTCCAGTATGATCCCTAAACCCTAAAATCCTAAATTAAACCCCAAAACCTAAGCCTCCTTAAACCCTAAACCCTAATTCCTAAACCCTACTCCCTAAACCCTAAACCCCACTACTGGGTATTCTAAAGGATTCTTCAAAGGAGGGATTCAGGGCCAGGGAGCTGGGGCTTACAGGATTCCGCCTGAGGAGTTCGTGCTTTGGGTTTAGGGTTAGGGTTGCCCCTACCAGGGTCTTCCAAATGTAGGGGTTTAGGCATACATATTTTCGGGCTACGAAAAGGGTCCTAAGTGTCGTCATTTTAGTTCAGGATGCTAAGCGCTGGTTTGGGGGTTGTAAGTTCTGCTTTGGGGTTCTAAGTGTCAATTTCGGGGTCCTAGCAGTATGCATCTGAAGGCATCACGGTTCGAAACGAGTTGGATGATGGATGAAAGGGCTTAATGCAGAGCATGCAATGTCCTAAGAGCTCATATCATACACCCGGAAATCTTCTAGACCATATGACACTTGTATATGCACCGTACGCAATGGATGACTGGCTTACTGAGACGGCTTCCCGTACGAAAGGCACAGCTGACATTCAGCTTTTTATGGAAAAGAACGAAGTGTCCATCCCTCCACCTCCTGCTGTTCTTCCTCATGGCCGAAAGGCTTAGAATCCTGAATCTAAGGCTGGATCATATATGCCTGGATGTAGCGCCTCAGATCAATCCTCTTTGGGTCAGCAATTACCAAGAGGAGGACCACGTTGGCAAGATGAAGCGTCTGGCCATTGTATGCCACCCTGAAAAGCTTGGCCGAACTGTGCTGGAGCGATGGTGCTGGTACACGTGCGTTCACTGGCTGCGCGAGTGAAAGGAAAAGGTCGAGATGACTTCTAGTAACATCCCAATGTATGCGCTTCTAGTAAGATCTGTACAAGAAGGGGGTCTCCCCTTAATGTGGCTTTTTGCAAATGTCGTGATTTTAGGCCCAAGAACGGAAAACCTTACAGTAGGAAGGTCCTGGCAGATCCTACGTATCCACTTTCATTATTCTGGTGTCCCTGAAGCCTACACCCATATAATACAACAGCTTCCATTGACTTTTGCATTCCCACCATGGACCCTTTGGGCTGAACATCCATACGCCTGAGGGCACCACTCCGCTTCGACCTTCTGCAAGCGGAAAAAGGTTTAGGGCTCAGGGTCTACGTGCTTAAGGTTAATGTGTAGGGCTCAGGTTTTCGGGGTCAGGGCTAAGATTTTCGGGCTCAGGGGCAGGATTAAACCAGTACAACAATCCTATTTGAAGGTCCAAGTCCCAGTACATAGATCGTGTGTAGTGCGGGCTCCATTCCAGGCCAGCTTATGTACCATCTGAGTGCTTAGGGGTATGGTATGACCTTAGGGGCAACAAACCGGGAACCCGTGACTTAAGGAAACCTAAGCACTATGAACCCTAAACTCCACATCCTAGCACCTTAACCCTGCAATCTCGGAAATGTTCTTGTAGGACGTCTCCACACAAAATACCTTTACATAGCCCTTTTTACTGTATGGTCTCCCCGCCTTAGCCTTACATAAGTAACTCACGCCCTGAAACATCCCTTTATTCTTGACAACCTAAACCTAAAGCTCAAATCACGAAACAAGCATAGCCCTCAGCCCCAACAAGAAGCCAATTACCGTAACTGCACACCCTCAACCCACCCAAGATAGAAAAAACAAAAAACAGAGTCAACACTGAAGCCATACGGCCTCAGATTCGAAGGATCCAGGCTCAAACAGCACTGCATCCAGCATTGCCTCCGCATTGCAGCTGTAGGCATTTTCGGGGCGTAGAGTCGGAATGTGGAACTGAGGGTTATAATGTCTAGGGACTTTGGGCTCAGGTTGTTGCTCGGCACGGCCCACTGCCAGGAAACACGATACAGCAACCCAACTGATACCAAACGAGTATACATGTTCGAGTCTGTGGGAGAAGTACCGGTAGTTCAAGAGCTGAAGGAATATGCTGAGTTTGGGTAGTTGCGCCGCCCTTCAGGTCAATTTGGCGAGTCATGTAGGGGCTCATTGATTGGGGAGGCACACAAGTGTCTGTGACAGTATTTCGGAGTTGTCTTTAACAAGCCATTGGATATTAACAACTTTCATGGTGCGTGCCCGACATGGGGCTTCAGCAATGGTGGTCCTCTATGTGGATTCGAACAGACTGTTCTTACTTGCGCACATCAGCCGCCGATACATGCTCAGAAGTCATCCACACTGGGGACCTTGTAGTGCTGCTGCTCCGTCCTACCCGGAGGATCCATGTAGGTATATTCTATATATACACACATACATCTATTTAGGGCCCAAAGAGTTTTCCACATTACTACTTGGCGGCCAACTCATGTATTTTATGTAACTACATGGATCCTTTTGGAAACCGACTGTTGATGCGAACAACTTGCATGACCTTAGTCTACGAAATCCCAAAGAATTAGCTGCGGGAACCCAGGATCATACAACCTTTGCTGTAGTTGTTGAGTGTCATAGCAAAATGTTGTCAGACTTCTCAAGTCCCTTGTCATTCGATAATGTACACTGCCTAGACCCTCCCGCGTAGTACCTTTTCGGGGGTCGGAGTTATTGAGTCATAGCCAGGCACTACCATCAAACCCAAGCGGGAACTGTATTGGAAGTTCTGGATGGAGAAGTGTTTTGGCCTTTCTCTATTCAGATTTATGTGTCCCGTTGCGAGCTCTAAGCCCTGCATGAACCCTATCAATCCAAAACCCGACACCATAAGATACAGGCACGACTTCTTTGGGTTGGAAGGCTCGTCCTGGAGCTCGGGTGACGCCAGGGCGGCGAAGTGTCGCCGGTCGTTGAAGAATTGCAGCACCAGTGGTACTCGCAGGTATGGCACCTAGGCGCCCCGTATCTTGGGTTTTTCAAAAGCTAACTTTTTTGTTTGTTTTGGGCCTGATAGATTGCGTTTTATGCAAAAAATAAAGCTTACCTTTTCGCAAGCCCTAAACCTGACTTCGTTGTGGCTTGGCCTTGGCCTCAGATCATTATGGTTCCCTTACCCCCCCCCACCCCTGTGTGCTCAGCCAACCCTCAACTAAACTTACTTAGCCCTGAATACGCCTAATTCTTGGGGGAAACCACGGAAGGCTAGTATAGAGGGTGGTTGGATCTAGTGTTACCCCTCCATGCTTCGGGTCCGGGCTAAGATGTGGGGTGCATAATTCAGTCACTCAAATATTGGGAACCCCTAACACCGCCAAGCTGTGGGGCCCTAAGCACACCCCATATGCCTACATGGGCACTTTGGGAAAACAGTAGAAGCCTTCCCGGCTCAGAAAAAGACCTGTGCTGGCTCCAACCGGGGCGCTCGATTGACTCGCAAATCGACCAGGCTAAGGGTCAATAGGTATCCGTTGGGGTAATATTAGGGTCATATTGGGGGGTAATGGAAAAGAAAATGGAAACTACTATACTGGGTCATACAGGGTTTAGGGTTTTCTTTTTCCAATGGGTCCACTTGGGTCACAATAATGGAGAATCAAACGGACGAGAAAATGGACAAATAAAATGGAAACGGGGATTATTATATAGGGATCATATAGGGTCCATGTATCCATCTGGTATATACTTGGGTCCCAAACCAATCGTGCGGGAACCTCTGTGGGCCTCAAGTATATACTTTAATTATGCGTGCTATGTCCCCCGGCGTTGGGGGTCCTTAAAATCAGTATTAGAATATTTTTGGATCCCTGTTGGGGTCCCCCTGTTTTGGGAAACTACCATTTCGGTTCAAGGAACTGTATGTTTTCGCGCTAGCGTCTGGACCCTGGATCGAGTAAGTACAGATTGACCAAGTCAGACAGCATCATGTAGCCTTTTGGTACATATATCTTGCTCAGAGGCCCGTTCCCTGTAATGTTCCTTGAAAGCAACCCTAGGCGCCACACCCTAAACCCTGAACCCTAAAACGCGCGGAAATTGTAGGCTCAAAGCTTGAAACCCGAAACTCTTTCAGGTTACAGCTTGGCTTCGTGCTTGGACCACTTCAGACGCAAGATTTGTAAAAGCAAAATTACAGACTTCTTCTCCATGCCCTTTGGGGATATCAGTCTTGCCACATTTCGTATCCTGACTATGTAAGTAACTACCACCAAATGGGAACGCAACAGGTTGCCAGAATCATAGTCCCTTTGGAGTGCACGAATATTCTATTGCAGCTCGCGTGCTCGACAAGCTACCATATGAGCCTTCGGGCGTAATTGGTTGGTTCATTCATGTTCTACAGCGAGTGAAGCAAATGTCTTTAAGGCCCTGAGGGGTCCAATCTCCTGACCATTCCTACAACTTATGCCACTCTAAACGAAGCTTGATGCCATCAACGTGGAGAATTTTGAGCTTGCTTTTTTCTCTAGTAACGGGACGGCCCTCCTTTCGCGGACCTTTTCAGAAGGAGGCCTCCAGGGCTTGAAGCATGAAAAAAGGATGACTTGAGCCAAGGTGCCTTCCATTTTTAATTCACATGTTTTTCATCAAAAACTATGCTTCATTGTGGGGCCTAGCAATCCCACTCTGAGCTAGCCTAAACCTCAAGCTCCACACACCCTAGTCCCTAACCCCGTAAAAACCATCATCCCCCTTAAGTAGATAGAATATGGCTTTGGGTATATTAGACTGAGAATCCCATATAGCCCATATTCTATCTAATTAAGGGGGACTATATCCGTTTACCATCAAATACTGTAAGCATCCCGCTGTGAGGAATGTCAGCAGCTGCTCAAACTCAGCCTCGAAGAAATGCCCCAGAGTTGGATTTTGGGGATTAGGGCTAGGAATGCATGGGCGTTCTGTTGGGTGTTATATAGGGTCCATGGAGGTTATTATGTAAGGATTCTGTAAGATTGTACCACAATAGTGGAGAATCAGATGGACAGCACAATTAAGAATGGAACATCAGATGGACAACAGAGTTGAGAATGGAACACAAAACTGAAACTCGGGTAGGGATCTGCTGTAAGTGATCTCTAGGGCTCCCAATAGCTTAATGGGGCTTGGGGTGTAGGGTCCCTCCGGCCTTGAGAGTTCATGGGACCTAGTAATTGGGTCAGAACCTATAGTTCCCCTTACGTAAGTAGAATATGGCTTTGGGTATATTATAATAAGACCCCCCATATACCCCATATTCTATCTACTTAAGGGGGAACTACAGCAATTTACTGGGGCAAGTCCAACAAGGCCATTTAGGGGACTTATACATACAGGGCTATGAGCTTGACAATGTCTGGTACTGCGTCCCATGACCCTTCACGTACGGTCTGCATCAATCCTCTCAACAATCCCTGTGATGTATCTAGTGTTGCTGGGATTGCAATCATTTTGTGGTTGTGAAGACAGTTTTAAGGTTCGTGTGGCATCCACGGACTAGATTCTGAAACTAGTTTCGCATTGAGATACTACTGAAAATGATCCATGTGAGCTAGAGTCAGTGTTTCCTTTTGTACCTAGTGCATTTCCCAATTATGGAATATGCTTAGGAAATTCGGGATGGGCTGGTGGCTGTGTATTTCTTTCAAACTGCAAGGCCCAAGTTGGGGCTTAGGGCACTGACTGTCCCTGTACAACATCTGAAATATATGGGTTTTCCTGAGGTCATGTAGGGATAATAGAAAAGAAAATGGAAACTACTATAATGGGTTATGTAGGCAAGTCTTGCGCATCTCGCTAATTGTAAGCCTATGCCAGACTTGGAGCTGAAGAGCGTAGCCTTTCCAGAAATCCAAACCCTGCTGAACATGTAGGCATTTGGTAGATACTAGGTAGTTTGAATGGTTTCGATGTAGGTACTGTTTAGGCCCTAGCATATAGCATGTAGCCGCATATCGCTGTTGTAAGGGGACTCTTTAGGAATGGAGTTTCCAGGTCGATATTTCGGGAATGGCCTGGTTCTCCTGAGGACAGGATCTTAGAGCACCAAAATCCGCTTTGAGCTTGAAGGGTCAGTTTGTGCTTAATTTCTGCGACGCAGGGCTGTTGGGTTTTGGCTTTAGGGTCAGGCTTCTGGGTTGGTGTTCGTCTGAACCACATTACAGATATCTCAGGCAGTCAGCCTGCGTGGCGACATCGGGTCATCAGAGTTGGAAAAGGCTTGTGCCATGACCACATGAGCCATACCCAAAGCGATAGAAGCCGAAACCACCAACAACAAACAGAAGCCACCGCATCAACACCTCCATGCACGTACTAACCACTACTGTTCATGGACGAAACCCTGCATGACAGTGGATACCTGAGACTCGAAAATTCAAGTGGTTTGGTATACTTAGGGAAAACCAGGAGTTGCTTCATCAGGCGTAACAACAGGTCTTATGTGGGTAATATCTTCTTCCGGAGTGGCCTGACACTTTAAATACAAGGCACACAGATACGAGGTTAGGGTCGGGCTTTGGCATCTTGAAGGTGCAGATCACTTCCGCCAGAGACATTCTAACCCTCCCCAAGCCCTGAACTCCAAGTCTGACCAAGTGTAAACTCCCAACCGTAAAGCTCACGGATAGCTTACATGACCTACCGCTTCAGAATTCACGTGGACCCCTCAAGCGCGAACAACAAAGATGTCTTGGAAGGTAGTGGTTTGAAACAATGCCTTTTTTGACATCAGGGCAGACCCTTTTCATACCTATTATTCTCCGTGCACTTTGCATACACATAATCACACATGTATATGTAAATAGGTCTGAGTGTCAGTAGGGTGTGAGGCCCTAACCCCGAAAAGGATTGCCTCTAAATTGTTCTCGAACATGCCCGACCCCTCACACAGCCTGCGTCAATTTGCCTCCGAAGGTAGGAAGGATAGGCCTCGGAAAGCATTTGTGAGTTTAGCGTACTTAGCCCACATTACCATTGGCGTGAAAAAAAGGATCCTTTTTCCGTTGAATATAAGGAATCCCATACCCCCAAAAAAGTACAAAGCGCGGTCCCTGTTTGTTGGCTACCCCCAGCGATAAGATTCCTAACGTTGATCCAGTGTAGGGTAGAGGGTACAGAGTTCAGGAAATTCTCCTGCTGTGAGGGGTTGCGAGCTTTGGGCTTGGGGCTTTAGGAATACATAGGCTTATATTGGGGTTATGTAGGGGTTATATAGAATTGAGGGTTTAGGGTTTAGGGTGGGTCTTTACAGCTCGGCGCCCTAATTCATAGCCACTGTCTGGCGGTATAAAATTTGGGGGGGAACGACTCCAAGACAAGTACTTTGAGGCTGTTGGGGCCTAGGAATACATGACCCATGCAAGTACTCGATCCCTTGTTGAAGCTGCGGGCTACACAAAACCCAAAACTGGAGGAAGGTCTTCGAGTCTCAGGATAATTAAGGCCTAGGTGTGCTGAGTGGGTTGAGTGGCGCCAAAGGCTAAGGAACGAGCTTTCCCACACTAGCATGAAAAAGGCAATCTTTTCAGGTCCCGTGGAATTTCGTGGGAACGCACTTCCCGTGAAAAGTTGTGGGTCTAAGTTATGGCTTGATGATTGGGGTCGCAGGCTACAAAATTCTGGCTGGAGTATGTGCACAGTGATGGAGATAGGTGTGGTACGTATGCGGGATCAAGTTGCAACCGCCCTAAATCCCTAAGCACTGGACCGCAAATCCTGACTCCTAAAATCCCAAACCCAAATCCAGGTTCAAGCGGAGAAGCTGTCAGCACACCGGCCCAAACACAAATGCAATGTCAGAAAATGCTTGCGATGGAACTATTTCCACAACAGTGCTCCCTGTGTACTAGGCCTTCAAATAACCTAATGTATGTAATATTTCGAAAGGACTTCAGGGCCGAATGTAGGTTGACTTTATAGAGCCTTAGGGGCTGCCAAAACCCTTCACACTTTGGACTCCCAGTCTTTGGGACCCCCCTCAAGAGTTCTCAAACCTCAGTGGTCTGTGTAGGTATGTATATTTTGGGGGCCCCAAAGGAAGTAAGGTACTGTACTTACCGCCTGTATAACCCTAGTTTCCATGCCATTTTCCATGTCCTTCTCCATTTGATTCATTCTCCATTATTCCCTCTTCTATGGCAACTATTCGGGAACCCCTTTGTGTCTCCAGTACATACTATACACCTACATGGAGTTTTTGGGGATCCCTACAGAACCTCAGTTTCCCTTTCCCTTGCCTTTTCCAGTTGCTTCCCCAATATTGTGATACGATATCCCTACACAAGGCTTAGTACCATCCCGAATCCAATCCCAATATCATCCTCACATACTTACTATATAACGCTATAAAAACCTCTATGAAACTAGATGACATTCTATAACCCCTATATAACCCTACAATATAACCACTGTATCTCTACATGGACCCTTTGGGAAATTCACAGCCAACGGTCTGCCAAAACGGACAGGCTGAGCTTCGCACGCATGGAGGACATCATCCTGAATCGGCAGAACCCGAAGAATTCCCCTAACTTGCTGGGGGTTAGTAGGGAATATGGGACAATATTATGTAGAGATCATATAGGGAATATATTCCCTTATTCCCTACTAACCCCACTTCCCCTGAGGCTGCAAGTAGTCAAGTCGGAAGGTACGCAATCTCTACCTGGACCCTCCATGTACCCCTCTCATTATATACCCTAAGTAAAGACCATACACCCTTAATCCATGGGTACAAGGAGGGTCCTGGTATGGACGGTAGGGCCCGATGTAGGCATCATTTATAGACTTGGTGCCCCACGGTTCGGGCTAGTCTTGGCACCCTCCAGGGTTCTGATAGGAACGATGTAGATAGGATGTCAGTGTCAAGTATCCACCTCAAAGTTTGATTTGCGGCGTTGAAAATCTCTGTAGCTCCTCAGATTCGGGCAAACTCACGCCCAGATCGAATAGACATTGGGCCCTGAAGTCTGTAAATACAACCGTCACTGGGCTATGTACAGCCCTAGCCTTGGCAAGTCAAGAGCGTGACTCTCTACATCACCCTTGACAGGGCATAGTGCCGCCCCTGCTGCATTTCTACAGTGCGCGAAACGCTACTATATACTCCAAATGAATCCGCAGCTGGTGAATACCCGACGAGTCCATGTGGCTTAGGCCCCTAGGTAATTATCTGGGAGCCCGTGCGGGCACTATATGTCTACCTTGTCTTCTTAGGATATGCTGACCACCAACCTGAAGGAATGCAGACAAAGAACAATTCAGCTGGTTTCTCCAGGTGTCTAGCATTTCCCAGCTTAGCCTCCCGGTTGAGCATCTATTACCCAAAATAATGTAAAACTATAACTCGCTGAACAGGTAACTTCACTGGAGCTGGGGCAAGAACGCTACTTTTTGAAGACCTACACTCTGAAGCCCAATGTTCCAAACCCTGTTAGGTGACCATCTCCTTTTCACTCGGCGTGGACTTGAAAACCCTACATGGGCCCTATGAAGCCTGTCACTAAAACATCGTCCTTTAATAATGCACCAAATGACAGTCAAATATCGTTTGCAGAAGTGCTGCTGGCGCTGATGAACAGAAACGCTGATCTTGTGTTGCACAGACCAAACGTACTTCTTTCAGGAGCCGTGATGGACCTTGGACACATCTAGAGAAAAGGAATTTTAGTCCGTCGCTCATGTAGGCATACAATCTATACCTAGGCCCAGAGCAGTCGCATGGGAACCCCTTTGGGAGCTAATTATCTCCCCATGGGTCCAAGTACCAAAGATTTGCTTGCGTCGGATTTGAGTATCGTTTGGGGGATATATGCGAATATTGAATGCTTGGACCCTTATAAGATAGACCACCCCTTAAACGTTAAACCCTGAACTAAACCCTCAAAAGCTGTATGTATACATATATATATATGTATAGTTATATGAAGGTTTCCTGTGATGCGGGGAGAATACTTTTTCGAGGGTCCCCCTAAGGACCAACCTATTTTATTTTGGTGTATATTGGGGTCCCCCTGTTTTTGGAAACCACCCTAGCATGCACAACTGAATTTATATATATATATATGTATGTATATATGGTACCCCTAGTTTTTGGAACCCCCATATATACACCTACCCTACACCCTAAACCCTGAATCCTGCGGCCGCTTTAGGTCAACCCCCCTTACCTCGCTGCGGATGCTTTGTCCAGCGAGGTTGGAGGCATCAGCAGCGCTCTTCAAAGGCGTCTGCGAAACAAGCCGGGGGTGATTATATAGGGGTATATAGGGACATACAAGCTTTAGGAGATTCACGAGCTTAACTTAAATTGTTATATTATAATGGTCTTTTAATGACTTGAGCTTTGGCGGTTTGGGATTGAGGGTGTGGACCCTGCGGACATGCTTGAGTCATGTTCTACGAAAAAGGGAAACAATATCCTCAAAAAAAGAGGGCACAGAGGTCCTAGGGTTGCCAGTGGCAGGCTTTCGATGCAGCGTTAAGGTGGAGTTGAGAGTTTCACCGGTCAGGATTTAGGATCTAATGTTCGGGGTGCTGGGTCCTTAGGCTGGGAACATCTAAAGCTTGAAAACTTGGCATGCTGAACAGCTCAAAGCAGAACTATGTTCTGCAAATATGGACCCTACAAAGAAGACACATATGCATGCGTAAACCCGAAATAAATCCGTTGGAAGCCCCAAAGCCGCAGGTTCCATCTTCCAAGGGATCCAATGTAAAGGGGTCCGGGCGTGCCAACAACCAAGAAACCTTCAACCCCAAACAAGCAACCTGTAGGCTTTGGGGTTTACGGCTTGGGCAGTCGCCATGACAATCCTTGCGTCTAGCCTTTGCCAAAGAAATTGGAAACTGGGAAGTCTGCTTAGACCTCAAGCCACTGAAACCTGGAAACCTTCGCCAGGTGATCCGAACATCAATCCCTGCCAATTATTCAAGACGATTTTGGGCGCGCATGGGATCCCACAACTGTCGAATCAAGAAGGAGGCAACAAGGAAGCTTATCTGGCCAAAACAGGTTGCCAGTATGTCTGAGGTATCTATGGTCCGTGCAGCTCAGGTCGTAGGGTTCAGTATTTGAGGGACTGACATGGAAGGCCAGTGGGGATGATTGACTGCTACCCATGTTGTACGGACCCGTCAACCCGAACCGTACATAGTCCACAGACCCAGGCCCCAACCCCCACAAAGAACCTGAGCGGATGTTTGAGACTTAGACACCCAAAGGGTCCATGTAGGTATAATATATATATATATACTTATAAGGCATTATGACACCCCGAGGAAAGGGTCCATGTAGGTATATAGTATATATATACACTTATAAGGCCTAAGTATATTCAATATGCCTACATGGACCCTTGGAACAGCCGGCTGGCCTGTGTTTGGCTGCTCCACAGCGAGGTGAAGCCACGGCCCAGGCGGGAGAAGAAGCTGCTGGGCTCACTTTCCGCCTTCTTGCAATTCCCGTAGGGATGGAAGTAATGCTAGTACTAGAAAATAGTATAATAGTAATGGTATAAGTAACAACAACAATTGTATGCAATTTTAGGGGGTAGCAATATTGTTGGTTTGCGTGTACAAAGTTCGGTTGCAATTGTTGACACCAGAACATAACCCTGCTCATCCTCCCTCGACCACAAGATCTACCTTTACAAGTGGCAGCACGAGCCGGACGATGTAGACAAACTAATGCCGGACCAACTATTGCTCAACTAAAGCCCCAGCAGGTCTTGGAATACCTTGAATGTGGAACGTTGCCCGGCGCCACGCGACAATAAAAACTCTGAAAACCATGCACCTTTGGCTTCGGGCTGTGATATATACTTTCATACTTGGGCCCCAAACAAAATTACGTGGGAGCTACTGGGGTCCTAAATATCTTATACCATATACCAACATGGATCCTGAGGGCTTCGCGAACGGGTCTACAATGGCCACATGGTGGTGAGACAGGCCACCATTTGGCTTTGCCCTCGTTGGAGTGAACAAGTTGGAAGGTTAGGGTTTTGCACCATAATTGAGAATCGAATTGGGAATTTAACGAAAACTGTAGCTATAACGGAGTTCTGCATACTAAATTTGGACCTCCGATTTGGCGTCCAAGTCCTCTGCTTTGATGGCCTGGCCCATGAAGGAGCGCAACGCCTCGAGTTCGACGCGTCCCTTGGCAAGTCTGAAAGCGACGTCGTTCCCTTTCTGGAGGGCGCGTCCCGGGCTCTATCAGCACCCGCCTGGCATCGCGCTCAGAAGGTCGTTGAAGGTTTCACAATACTGAAAGCCTCAGACTGCTTCTCGAGCTCTGTCGGGAGCCGGGGGAGAGGGGTTACTTCCATTGTGCGCGTATAGTTTACAGATATGCGCCAAAGTGACTATGTCGGAGCCATCTTGGTCCCTAGCTATATATTAGACATGAAACTTCTCGGGAACAGAACGAAACACTACTCCTCATCCCTAGCCCCCCAAATTCGAAACCATACAAGCTGGAAAGTCAGTGAAGCATCAAGCCACCTAAGGCTATAGCCTTACTCATGCGAGAAAAAAGCGGGACGTCAAAGTCGCAGTTGAAGGCGCGCTCGCCTTCAGCCTACGCCCAACTCTAAACCCTGAAGCCTTGACAGTCACACCCAAGGAGCCCCTGTAGCTATCTAGTGTATACCTGGGCCCCAAAGCAGTTAATTACATGGGAGCCCCTTCGGGCTCTACGAAAGGGGAATGCGGATTGTCATGCTGCTATAGCTACATGGACACTTTGAGATTGCCTTCCTGCGCGAGACCCTCCAACTTCCCCCAAGGGCTCAAGTGCGTTGAGGATTTAAGATTTTGCATCTAGGGTGTTATTGGGTACTTAGGAGTGCATGATATTTGGGTACTTGGACCCTTTGAAGTCTACTTAAGTAAGACTCTCAGTCCCAGTAGCCCCTGATCTTTGGGATGGCTGCTCACAGAGGTGAAGAATAACGTGAAATGAACAGCCAAATCTTTTCGTCTACCATCTGCCA
This sequence comes from Symbiodinium pilosum, assembly GCA_905231905.1. Taxonomy (NCBI): domain Eukaryota; class Dinophyceae; order Suessiales; family Symbiodiniaceae; genus Symbiodinium; species Symbiodinium pilosum. The sequence goes on from CAJNIZ010034581.1 coordinate 45,056, forward strand.
CGAGTACAGAAGGAACAGTGATATGGAGCGAACCACCCCAATATACAATCCCAGGACGCTTTTAGTGTGCGGCGGATAATTGATCCGCAAAGGCAGGCTGCTTAAGTAGTGGAGCCAAAACATGCACCATGCAGGTGGCATCTGCGACCTGGGCCCTAATTTCAAAATCGTTCCCCTAAACCGTAAACCCTAAACAGCTAACCTTCAAGTCTACAGCGCACTCTGAACCCTGAAACTCAAAACCTTAAATCCAAACCTGTTAACCCCCCGCCCCTCCACGTAAGCAATTGACATTAAGAACGCAACCTCAACACCCTAAACTTTAATTTCTGTATCCCTTGGGCCCCACCCCAAACACTGAACCTTCACACCCTCACCAGCCTAGGGTTCGCTTTAGGCTGAGGTGGCAGCACTACGGTCCCTTTTTTGGGGTTCCCAGTATACTACGGCGTGCATTACGTATATGTGTATATATACACACCAAATGCACACTTGAGTTTCAATTTCATCTTCCATTTGAGTTTGCATTTGACTCCATTATTGGGCAGTAATCCCTTAAGCCCTTCCCCCCAACCTTAAACCCTAAACCCCAAACCTATCCCTGTTCGCAACTCCAAGATCCCCACGCCAGCAGCGGAGCGAGGTACAAAAGACTGGTAAGAACAGCAGTAGCTTTTAGGGTTTAGGGTTTAGGGATTTGAGGTTTGGGGTTAAGGAGTGGTTTCATTTCAGGGGTTCACGAGGGGCATGGGACGTACGCCTTAGTTGTTTTGTAGGTTACGGTTTGAAGGTTAGTGCAAAAGGTTTGCGGACGTGGACGATATTGCCCTTAGGTTGGAGTTTGTCTGATTATTGTTCCCGGGGAGCTTGGGGCCTGTATTATACGAGGACAGCCGAAGCAGGAACAAATTGTTATACTAATTCTGGGCAATTGCAAGATGTGTGCGTGTGCGTGCGAGTATGTGCACACATCCCTTTCGTGCGCTTTTGATGATTACCCTGCACGATGACAAAGGAATGAAGAGAATATCACCTGCAGACTAGGGATAGCAAAGGCATGGAAATGAACATAAGAATGGCGCCGATCGTGACAAACAAAGACATGTAACGGTACCTGCACTCACTATCATGAACGATGCTGATTTTGAGCTGTACATGGTTTTGATTTAGCACAGCAGCAACAAGGCTGATTCAGATTTCCGAGTTGTCCACTTTCATTGCACATTTCCTCCAGGACATAGCGCAGATTACTCTATGTGATTGCGCGGTCAGGCTCGGGGAAGTCTAATGGCGTAAAAGTGCACTAACGCTTGGTGCCGCTGCTTCGTTCGACTTCATTATAATGTCATTATTATACTGAAGTATGGCCCACTCCAAGGGTCCAGGTACTGAAATAATGGGGCTGTGAGCCCCAAATGCCCCAACCTGGCCCAACTAAATTTCGGATACTCAGTTGCCCGATTGAGACGGGTAGGCGCTCAGCTTTGGCCGGCTGCTTCCCAAGACAGGGGTTTGTCCCGAATGTCCTTTGTATATCCGATTCCAAAGAGAGGTTCCGAGCCATCCCCTCCTCAAGTACGATCACCCCACTCCCGCAAAAATATCAAATATTCCCAACATATCATAGTTCACCACAAGGGGAATATTTACTATTGGGGGGAAGGGGGTTCCATATTCTGACAGGGGAGAAGTGTTGGACACCCCCGGCGGAGCGTTATGGTTTTGACTCAAGCCGTCCTATTAGCTGAACAGACCAAACGGTCTGGGCAGCTATAAAGTCTAAAGAGTTTAGGGTTGAGGATCGCAACGATATGTATAGTGTTCAGGGTTGCATGGAGTTAGGATTGAGGCTTAGGGTATGCAGCTACAGATCCCAAAGTCCTTTTGGGGGAGCCCTGCCGGGCACACAGTATATTCCATGGGCGTATGTGTGTACATGTACGTATATATATATATATATCTGTGCAGACTTTGGGAAAGTCATATGCCAGATTCATGGTTCATGGTTTAGGATGGCGGGGTGAAAGCCCGAACTCTTCTTACTGAGGGTTACCAAGGAATAAGGGTTGAATATACTACATAGGGATTACAATAGGGATTATGTTCCTGTAGTCCCTACTAACCCCCAGTACTTCTCATAGGCTCTATACCCCATGTCATGCGTCAAGCAGTAACCCTCAACAAGCTAGCATGGAACTGAAAAGGGGTCCCTTCAAGACTACTGTCCTCCAAAAAAAGTGCTATGTGGGGTTCCATGTCAGTTTGGGGAAGGAACCCTAAACCCTAAACCCTAATTCTGAACCGACAGAACCTCCCTGAGCCCTTTAAAACAACCTGAGCCCTAAACCCTAATCCTACTGCTTGAATCCGTCAATCCCTAAACCCTACATCTCTAAACCTCAGACCTGAATTCTAAATCCCTAAATCCCTAAACCCCTAAAACCCTTAACCCCAAATCCCTGAACCCTAACCCCCTGAACCCTAAATCCCTAGACCCTAAACCCTTAAACCTAAAATCCCTAAACCCTAAGTCCCTTGACCCTAAACCCAACTCTAAGCCTGCCTCTCCGATCACCAAAGACCGCTGCAGCCCCGAAACGCGGACACGGCCTTCCTGGCTCAGGCACCCGGAAGGTAGTTAAGGGTTTGGGGTTTAAGGTTTAGGGTTCACGGTTTAAGGTTTAGTCCCTGATCCTCCCAACTGCCCAGAATAAAGGGTTTTTCTGGTCCAAAGGGCTTATGTAAGGTCTACCCTAGGGGTAGAGATGTAGATGTATGGACCTACCAAATACCTACAATGATGGCCGATATACCCAGCATCTTGGGTTTAGCAGCGTCATTCTATTCTCCAATATAGGGTCATAGAAGGTTACATTGGGTTATATGGGGTAACATTGGGTTATATTGGAGTTGTATTGGGGTT
>CAJNIZ010034581.1:50879-65839 GCA_905231905.1 Symbiodinium pilosum
TGCGTTGAGGTTTAAACCCTAAACCCCAAACCTGGCATCCAGGACCAAAAAAGTTCCTCAAACCTAAGCCCTACTTGGAAGTTCACGGGGTTCAGTAGCTGCTTATAACTGGGCTCAGAAGAAGCTTACGAAAGATTGGGGTAACATATGGGCGGTTGTCAAAATCATGGTCCTTTTTGGGGTACCCTAAATATTAGGTGCTGTATTACAGTGGGGATCCAAATAAAGGGAACAAGAGATGTTTGTGACCCCAAATTAGGAGGAACATTAGGGTTGGGGTTCCCGAAGTCCTGTCGTATATCATACCCTGCACCGTAACTGTCGTCTCCTTACCCTAAGGGTCCAAATGCCCAAATATTGTGGTTTTAGGTACCCTAAAGCCGTATTATTTGGGTACTTGGACCCTTAGGGTTAGGAATAGCTTCCTAATTTCTATTATAGTACAATCCGAAGGAGTTATTCGCAATATTCCTTTTTCATGGGTCTAAGGAGACTACAGCTAAACCCTAAACCCTTACCCCTAAACCCTAAACCCTAAACCCCTTAGCCTTCAAAAGCCGAGGCAACCAGGCTGACTCGAATGGCTGCACTCCTCTTCAGATTGCGTCAGGCCCATACCCTAAACTTCGGTTTAGGGTTTAGGGTTTAAGGGTTTAGGGTTTAGGGTTTAAGGGTTTAGGGTTTAGGGATTTAGGGTTTAGGGTTTAGAGGCCCTAAACCCTAGACCCGACCCTGTAATATCTATAGCTCCTAAACCTTCGGGGGTACATCTTTTTCAGGCTTATAAGCCTAAAGCATCACATGCACATCCCTAGACAGACAGAAATACATATCTATCTATGCATATACATATTACACATAGTCCAAAGTACACCCCATGAAACCCTAAACCCTAAACCCTAAACCCTAAATCCTAAACCCTAGACCCCAAATAGTAGTTTCCATTTTCTTTTCCATTATCCCAACATATCCCCTATATAATCTTTAAGCCCATCTCTTTGCTCCGTGCAGCCTGCGTTTACTAAGCCTGTAAAGCCTTTACCGAAGAACGCGGTTTAGGGTTTAGGGTTTAGGGTCAAATTGTTGGGTACAATTTGAATGCTGGGCGTCCCCCATGATGAGGATCCTCGTATCTAAGGCGACACCGATTGGGTATTTTTGTGAAAGAGGCCCTCTTCCAGTCTTTGTACCATTTTCTAGGTACCCCAGTCGTGCCCTTTTTCCCTGTTCATTTTGGGGCTTCTTTCTTGTAACCGAACTTTACGAAAAAGGGTACCGCATTTTTAAGAGCCTTACTAGGGACCCCTAAGCCTTAAATCCATTATAAGACCTAAACCCGAAGCCCTAAACCCTAAACCTCTTCCGACGGTCCGCAGAACCTGACTGGCCGCCAGGAGGGAATGAGGGAATGGAATCCTTATATAGTCCGTTCATAACATATTCCCTACGAACCCCTAGTAAGAAACCTAGACCCAAAATCCCCAAACCCCTAAACCCCGGAACCCGAAGCCCCAAACCCTACACCCTGTGGGTGCAGGACTGGCACAAAGCGCTTCTCAACCTGAAGCTAGCACCACCCAAGCCTTGATCCCAAAATCAGGTAGGGTTTAGGGTTCAGGGTTTAGGGTGTAGGGGTTTAGGAGGGTTTAGGGTTTAAGGTGTTAGGGTTTAGGGTTCAGGGTTTAGGGTTTGGGGTGGACCCCACCTCCACCCAGCAATACTGAGTGATTACAAGGTATGATGGTGGTTATACTGGGGCCTTCCTGTATGCCTGTTATCTCACTACTACGGGGCGTGGGGTCTACCCTAGAACAGTGGCTGAAAGCCCCACAAAACGTACTTGTTGTTAGTAGGGAACATGGGAATTTGATCCTCGTATTATAAATCGTGTAGACTATACTACCTTTGTCCCTATTAACAACCCGTAAGAAACAAACAGGCAACAATGCCACAAACTTTGGGCTTGCAGGTAGACCGTGTAAGCCCCCCTGTCACACCCGACGGAGGTCAAGGTCACGACGAAATCGTGCACTCACTGTTGAAAGCTCGTGCTGACTGCGTCTGGGATGCGCACTTTGGGTTTATGGATCAGGGTCTAGACTTTGGGTTTAGTGATTCCCCGAACCCGAAAGTATGTAGAATAAAGGCATCTTTCGTTCTTTTCTTCGTTGTTTTACCTACTTTGGGGGTTTAGGTAGGATTTAGGATACAGGGCTTACGATCTAGGGTTCTGGGTGGTGGCAGGCGAGGTTGAGAATTTTGGAGGAAGTCTCGGTGCATAGTGCAGGTTTGTTGCATATTTGTCTGTGTATAGAGTTTGGGGTTTAGGGTAGTATAGGGTTTGGCGTTGGATGGGAAGTCTTCTACCCTAAACACTTAACCCTAAACGCGGTGGGCCAGACCCCATCTACGGGGGGCCCTGTCCATCCGTGGGTATTCTGTCTGTGTATATATACACATATATACATGCATATATCTATATGCATATTACGCACACATAAGCCCTATATGAAGTCACAGCCAGGTGTCTACAGTAGTAGGGAATGTCCGAAGAATGCCCGCTCATACCTTAAGCACCTGATCCAAAACCCTAAATGCCTAGACCCTAAACTTTCAATCCGAAACGGTACACTCCAACTTTGGGTTTGTTTAGGGTTTTGCGTTTATAGGGTTTAGGGTTTAGCATTTAGGGGTTAGGGTCTAGGGTTTATAGGGTTTGGGGTTTAGCGTTTCGGGTTTAGGGTCCAGGGTTTATAGGGTTTAGGGTTTAGCGTTTGGGGTTTATAGGGTTTATCGGGTTTATAGGGTTCATAGGGTTTATAGGGTTTATAGGGTTTAGGCTTCTGTGCGACCTAGGGTTGAGGGCTTCCGGGTGTTTGGGGGAAAGATTCTCATCACGCTAAAGCATCAAGGCCTTTCCCATCTTGGGCAACATGAAGGGCCGACTTGCTTTGGGGCTTGGGATGATTGGATTAATAGCTACGTATACCTCGGCATTTAAGTCCCAATATAGCGCCTCCCACATGGACGTATATTATGGGGTTTGTGCAGAAATATGTAGAGTTATGGCCCAGGCAGCCCAGGTATAAGAAGTAGTTAGAAAGCCCCATGAAGCTTGAGGGGTCCCTAAATCTTGCATAGGCTCTACTTGTAAGCCACTACCCATAGTTCGGTAGCAACTATCCCTTAGTTGGTAGGTATAACTATAACCGACACAACTGTAGGTAATTGGGGTGACAGGTAGGGTTTGTAGTCCCCTTTAAGTAGATAGAATATGAGGTATATTGAGATCTTACTATTATATACCCAAGGCCAAATTAAGTGGGACTATAGCATTTTCGGGAACCCTGAGCCTCAAAACCCTACAAGCCGAAGGTAATGAGGGTGATGCGGATGGCTGCACTTCGCTGCAGATCCTGGGCAGCTATAGGGTACAGAGATGAGGGTTTAGGGTTTAGGGCTTAAACCCTAAACCCTAGGTTTATGGTATTAGGAATTAGGGTTTAGGGTGTAGGGTTTGGGATTCGGGTTCGGGGGACCCTGGGTGAAGTGTATAGATCAAAACGGGCTTGAGTCTTTTTGCCGCTGTTGGGATCTGGACATGGCTTCCTGTTTAGGGTTCAGGGTTTAGGGCCTACCTTGATGATCAAAAACCTAAACCTTAGACCTCAAACCCTAATCAAATGAGACTCCAGTTGTCGGATCTTTGGGAGTGGCGGAGAAATTTCCATGCTCTATTAATATTATGTGTGTGTATTATTACTATTACTAGTATTACAGTTATCATTATTACTATCATGTTCTGCCAAATCAAAAGTGCTTCAGTCTGTAGCTGGCCTTCGGTTAGCTGGGAATGAAGGAATGCAACAAATGGAAGCCACTATAATGGGGTTAGATAGGTTCAGGTTTTAGGGTTTAGAAGGGATGGAAAAGAACATGGAAACTACTACAATATGCGTTATAGGGACTCCTACAAGGATCCACTCCTTCATTCCTAGCTAACCAAAGGTCAGGTAGAACGTCTTGAGCTCTTCTGGGATACGTCCCACCTTATCATAACCCAGAGGGTCCATATATACAACTCTTAGGGAACTAGCCCCGATATACCACATTATAGAAGGAATTCTGGGTCCCAATTCCCTAATGGTTGTATACGTGGACCCTCTGGGTAAGGCACAATTTATACGTGGCAAGTTGGCGCCATGTACTTGTTTGAGTGTTGTATTCGTTCGAGTGTATTCAAGTAATGTCAGGCTTTGTCCGTGAGCGCTAGTGGATAAAAGTGAGCACTGGTCTCAAGGCGGATTGTCCCCCGTGTATGTCCCAGACTACTAGACTCCCCAACCCTAAATCCTACACGCTAAACCCTACACCCCAATCATCAACCCCTTGTATATCCCACAATACTAGAGTCTGCTTTTGCGGAGCTCCAGACAATGACCCACAAACTTTCAGAACCCCCATCATGAATCCCTACAAAAGGACACCTTGAACATCTTGAGGTTTTTGTTTTAGTGTGTGTGCTCGACGTTATATAGGGCTCATCACGACCAGTGTGGAATGTATACATTGGGTGTCCCAGAAAGTTCATCTCACTTCATACAGAAGTTGGAAAATGGACTTGTTGGCATAGGGAACTCGGGTGTTCAACCAGCAAAGAAATTGGGAACATTATCCTTCGTTATCTTATCAAGGCCATTATCGAATATTTCTTCCAAGCCCAGCTCCACATTTTTGGGGCCGTAGCCCGAACCTAAGCGCCACACCCTAAACCCTCCACCGTAAAACTTAAGCCCTAAATCCTAAACCTTTTTGCACATTTTCTAGCATGGTTTCTGCCCATGTAACAAGCCATGCGAGCTTTGCTGCAAGTGTTTCTGTAAACCCTTGCACCGTAAACCCTGAACCCTAAGAGATCAAACCCCTGTGAGGTACACCAGCAGCTTCGGAAGGTAAATAGGGCTTCGGGTTTACAGCTGTAAGGTTTGGGGTTTAGGGCTTAGGGTTTTTTCATTTTTGCAACCCTTCATCTCTATATAACCGTATACAGCTATAATGTTTTTTGTAGGGCCCCCAAATACCGTTTCGGGTTGAGGGTTGTAAGACCTGCCTGAACCCCAAGGTTGAGGGTTTAGGGTGTACGGGTTTAGGGTTTGGGGTTATCATACAACCTCCAAGCTCCAAATGCGCCCGGTCCCCAAACAGCCCCACGACCCTGGAAACCCTAAATCCCAAACCTTCAACCGCTCAGCTAAACAGATTAAGCCCCCATAAGACGCAGGGCCCAAATTCTGCCTCTGAACCCCTAAAAGGTTTAGGGTTTAGGGTTTCTAAGAACCAAATCCCTAATTCCCCCCTCCCCCACCCCAAACTTCCGAAACCTTAACCCCTCAACCTCCCAACCCTTCCACACCTAAACCCTGAATCATGAAATCCCCGAATCCTAAATCCTAGAATCCTAGGTTCTCCATCCTGAGTCCCAAGCCCTACCTGAACCCCAAAAGTATATAGAAGAATTGCCTTTTGGGCCATTCTTAGGGGTTTGGGGCTATTATTTCACTTAGTTTTGGGGCCCAAATACACCCTAAATCCTAAAACCTTGAACCCTAAACCCTAAACCCTAAATGCGATCCCAGGATTGCCTCGGGTAGGGGGCACCTGGGTACCGTGTGCGTCTTGCTGGAAGCGCGGGCGGACTGCAACCAGAGGGACTCAGACCCTCGTCCGACGGTGGATGGTGGAAATCTTGCACCATTTAGAATCCCTAGTATGAGTCATAGTCTAAACTCCGTACAGGGGGTTGTATAGGGGATTATTTCGAGGATCATTATAGGGTCATTAAGGTGGAGGCTAGGAGTTTAGATTGTAGCTCATATGTATATACACAGTATAGAGGGTTCAGGGTGGTTATAGCCTACTCAGAAGTCGCATCTGCCACCCGGTTATGAGCTCCATGGGTCCCCTAATTTGGTGATACATGAGGTTCTAATTACAGATAATGTAGTGGGCTAAAATTACCTCGAACCCCCAAGTTCCCTAATTAGACCCTAAACCCTAGCTCTACTCTTGTCTTTGGACAGCCCTCCCGGGAGTTCATGCTAGTTCGGAGAAAACCTTCCTTAGTTGGAAATCTGCAGGTAATTGGTTAGCCTCCAGTATAAGTCCAGTTAGGGGGTTTATAAGTGGGGCCCTAAACCCTCAACCCTAAACTGGGGTTGTAGGGTCAGTTATATGTGATCAGTGACTAGGTCCCCTGAAACTGCAAGTCTGGTGCTTCCTTACTTACTTAGCCAATAGAAGAACTTAAACCTTTTTGGGCTTCCTTTTTGGGTCTCTATAATAAAGTTTAAACTTTTGTTTGCCCTGCTTATTGGGGGAGAGAGCTTAGGCCCAAAGGACACTGAGGTTTAGGAATCTGTGTTTATGCAAGTTCCTGCACCTGAAGGTCCTTTGGGTCTGAGGTGGAAGTCGGGCTTAGGGCTTATGCCTACAGGGATTTACAGGGTTTAGGGTTCATTGCTTAAAGTTGATAGTCTTCTGCAAAACCCTAGACCCTAAACCCTAAACCCTAAACCCCAAACCCTAAACCCTAAACCCTAAACACTGAGGGGGTCGAGCTAGGATCTGAAGTTTAAAAGCCTTCGGGTTTGAACACACCACTCCAATGCCGGGTCAATGCGAAAATCACGTGTTGTGTAGTGTTAAAGGGTTTTAGGGTTTTAAAACTCAGTGAAGCCAGGTGCTTAATGTATACTATCCCACGTGGAACCGGACAAATGCAATACCGAAAGCCCCAAATAACCCCGACAACTGAAGCAGGGTGTGCCCCAAAGCCCTGTTTGAAGCACTTAGGCGCCCACCTTCAATCTTTATATCAACCGCTGCATAAACATGTTTCCAGTCATTTTACGTTTTGACTCTCCACTACTCTAATGGCGTAGTAAACTCTAATTTCTTGATGCCCCAACATGCCGCCATGTACCCTGTGCACAGGGTTGTAACCCTAAACCCTACGCCGTAAACCCTAAACTAAACCCGTAAACCCCTGAACCCTAAACCCTATGAACCCTGAACCCTAAACCCTATGAACCCTAAACAGCTACAAGTAGCTACTAAGTTCCATGAACCGTTAACTACAGCACTTACAAACCCTGCGCCTCCACCTCGGTACGTAGCGTTTAGGGTTTGGGATTCAGGTTTTAGAGCTCAGGATTCAGACGTTAGGATTTAGGGTTTAGGGTTTAGGGGTTTAGGGTTCAGGTTTTAGGGTTTAGGGCTAAAGGTTCAGGATGCAGTGGCTTTATCACTCTATATATAACCCTTATAAAGCCATCACAACCTGATTGTTAGAGCGCCCCTCCAAACCTACCCTAGTAAACCGTAAACCCTAAGCCCCAATAAGCTAAACCGTACACCCTAAACCCTAAACCCTGCATCCTAAACCTTCAACCCTAAATCCTAAGCCTTAAATCCTAAACCCCAAAAAACCCTAAACCCTAAAACCTGGAGATCCATTGCAAAGGATGGTTGCACTGCCCTTCAAGCTGCATCACGTGGCGGCCATGTGGCAACCTGGCCCTTGCGGTTTAGGGCTTAGGGGTAAGAATTTTGGGCTTGGGATTTAGGGTTTAGGGCTTAGGGTCTAGGGTTATATAGGGTGTATATAAGGGCTTAGGGCTTGGGGGTTAAGGCTTAGGGTTTGGGGTAGGTAATTGGGGTTATATGGAGTTATACGGGGTTAATGGAAAAGAAAATGGGAACCCTAGGTCCCTTCAAATGGGTATATAGGATGAGGGTCGGCAGAATTCCCAGTATCAACCGCAGCGCGTACTACCTCGAGGTACAATGTAGTTATCGCCGTGTTTGCTGAAGGAGTTTCTCACTTAAAGGGACTCTACTGGGAACCCCAAATAGGGAACCCCAAGAATATACTAGGTATATAATAGGAATATACCTACCAGGGTCCTTATATTCCATTATATTCCTGCTATATTCTTGGGGTTCCCTATTTGGGGTTCCCAGTAGAGTCCCTTTATCACTTAGAGTTCCCAAGGCATGTTCGTCTTCTCAATGTGTTCGGCTCTTTTTCAGGCATTGAGCGCTATGTGATCCTCCGGATGTCGAGACTGCATTGGCTGCTTGTAAACTGGTTAAGGCACATGAGCTCCCCCAAATGGAATGTACCGGTCCCCTCGAAGTATATAAACTAACTGTTGTTGTGAGTATTTTCAAAGCTTTCGGCCATTGGTTGACCAATTTTTGAGGTCCAGGTAGTGCCAACATGACAGCAGTTACAATAAGGCTTCCAAACTCGGGTAACTTAATAATCGTAGATGGGCCGGAACACCCAGGGAGACTGTGCCCAAACTTCGTCTCTTCGCCCTCCGATATGGTAGTTTCCCTAAACCCTAAGCCCGAAACCCTAAACCCTAAGACCTAGACCCTAAACCCCTAAGGTAGACCTCAATGCATTAGAATCCTTATCATGGGGATCTCCCAACAGGACCATATTGACTCTATAATCCCTGCAGCTTCGCGAGCTACCCGATACTCTGCTAGCATGAGCACGCAGCCAACGCTGAATCCCACACCCAATGCCTAAACACCAAGTGCCTACCACTCTACATGGTAGTTGCCCTAGATAGGGGGGACTCAAACATAGATCCCCAAATACTATAATCCCTATTATGGGGACCCCACAATAGGTACCCTTAGCTTTGGGAGACCATACCCTAAGCCCTAAACCCTAAACCCCACATCATGAAGAAGTGCCGCACACTGGCCAAGGAGACTGTGCGGAGGCTGTTGCTTGTCAGGGCAGACTGCAACCAGAGCGATTGCTACTCGGACGCAATTTGATGGTTTCCCAAATTATGGGTACCTCTGGGGGTCCCCATCATAAGGACTATAGTATTTGGGGTCTATGTTAGGGTCCCTCTATTTGGGGAAACTACAATTGGGGGTTTGGTGGGTCAGGGTTTAGGGTTTAGAGGACAGTGCAGGGTTGAGGGGTGGTGCTAGGCAGAAAGAAATCTGAGTTACAGCCAATAACGGGTAAACCCTAAACCCCAAACCCTAAACCCTAAACCCTAAATGGACAATGCAATGGACACTGGGTGTGGGGTCCCTTTATACCGAGCATATACCCCGCCGCCTAGTATTTAAACCCTCCGCCCCGGCTAACATTAAATAGTCCCACTGTGGTATACTATAATAACCTCTTGACCTATATTTAGGGGTTTGGGGCCATTATTTTACCTACTTTGGGGGGTTTAGGAATCTAGAAAAATATGGGAACGTTTAATATGAGGGAGGTGGCGGGGAGGGGTTTCGAGGCCACAAGCCCTTGCCGAGGGTCAGTATCAGACGTCCATGGTTCCAAACCTTTCCTGTGTAGAAAGCCTTAAACCCCCAATGCCCAAAGCCTAAGCCCTACCCAGGCTATGGTTGTACTCCTCTCCACGAGGCACGGCATCTTGCTGGATTTCGGACTTTGGGGATAAGGATTGGATGATGCCCCTACTTGGAGGCTCAAAGGACTTAGTGACTACTCCGAAAACGTGCGTCAGGCCATGCTATAACCCTACTTAGGTAGTTAAGTCCCATGAACGGCCTATTATCCCTTAAGAGTCCCCGGAGGGAACAAACATGGAAGCTACTACATTCATGAAGGTTTATTAAAAAGCCACTACCAGGGTCCTTGCTTCCCTTCCTCACCAAATGCAGTAATCGCCTCCAGCCAAGCCCTTGACAGTCTTCCCTTTACACTCTTGCAGCCACTTTAGGGGAACGAGACCGGGATCCAATCATATCCAACCCTAAACTCTAGAGCCTAAACCCTGAACTGCTGAACCTAAACTTCGCCCCCGCCCCCTGCTAGGCATCTCTGGAGTACCATGAGGAAGTTGCCCGGAGCGTCATTGACGTAGAAATGCTGAGGGCTTGTGTGGGAGTGTGCGGATTGAGGTATGCATGTGAGCCATAATCTAGACGCCTTAAAGGGGGCTATATAGGCAATCATATCGGGGAATACTATAAGAGCTATTAAGGGGGATACTAGGAGTTTAGACTATAGCTCATGTAGGTTTGAGGGTTTGAGGGCTTAGGTTTTTTGTGGCTTGGGTTCTCCTTAAGACTTAGGCGTCCGGGGATGGTTCTGAAGATTTAATGGTTTGAGTGATGGGCTTTAAAATTCCCTAAGGGTCCAAGGACCCCAAATAATAGGGGTTGAGGGCCCAAATACCATGACATGAATTGTATTTGGGCTCTAACACCCTATTATTTGGGTCCTTGGACTCTTAGGTATTACTACTATTGCTCGTATTCTTGTTATTGAAATTACTATGGTATCACAAGATGCAGTATTGTCCTTGCTATAGGGACTCTCGTTTTTTTTTGGGGGGGATGGGGGGGGTGAGTCCTAAGTCCTCAGCCGTGCAGGAAGATTTGAGTGCAGGAAGATTTGAAAAGCTTCCAGCAGCCCTAAAGATTAAGCTGCGTCCTACTCTCTGCTGTCTGCTCATCCTGCAACAGTCTTCCTCCTGCTACCACCACTGCCGCGGCCGCCGCATCCTACCTACTGTACATGGTAGCTTCCCAAGATATAGGGTTTAGGGTTTACACCATAGTTTTGGGGAACCCTCACTTCTCTTCTGCTCTTCTGCTGGCACCAGAGGTTGTGATGCAGCTGCTGGAGGCCCGCGCCGATCCTGGAGGCACGGGGTGATCCTTCACAACTTTCAGGGTCTGATGAAAGGGGCCTTTTAAAGGGATCCATAAGTATAATGATATATCTATATTTATGTCTAGAATACATATAAGGATATGTGGGGGTATATAGGGATGTATAGACACAAGGTGTAGGCTTCAAGGGTTCAGAGAATCATTGCCAATCTTGCGGTCTCTTGCAGGGTTATGGTATAGGATACCTGAAGACCCTTGAGGGGTTTAAGGATCTACATGAAGCTTCATGGGATTCGGCAGCTACGTGCAACGAGGTTATAACCCTACTGGTAGTTGGAGAAACCCTAAACCCTAAACCTGTAATTGCTTTACAGGGATCTCTGGGACTACCCTCCCCAAAACACAGCGGATGTGGCAGGGTGCGGCCTCCCAGGAAAGGCAACGCGCCCTTGTAGCACCCAAAACAAGGCCATAAACCTTCGACCCCGAACTCAGATCCCCGAACCACAAGCCCTATAACCTCAAAGCCCTAAGCCCTAAACCACCCAAATCTGAACCTTGGACCCCAAGGTTTCGTCCCCAAAGTATCCCCTTTGCACCCTTAATAACCTCTATAGTAGTCCCCTATATAATCCCCTATATAACCCACCCTTTTCAAGGCGTCATCCCAGAACTCGAAATTAAACCAGTACCTGAGTAGCGTCCTCGAGGCGCCTGGAACCCTAAAGCCCTTATGGGAAGCCTTGATAGTCTACCTTAAGTAGATAGAATATGGTTTTGGGAATATTAAAATAAGATCCCCATATACACCATATTCTATCTCTACTTAAGGGGGAGTGTAAGCTTAGGGGTTAGGGGCCCGAAGTATATTCCAGATGAGGATTTTTGTTGTCTAGGATTTAGGGTGTCGAGGTGGGAGTTTACCATAGGCTTTCGAAAGCGCGTCCAGGGTTCCTTCGGAACACTGGTATGTAGTGTCAGTTTGGGAGACCACGAATTGAAACTTTCAAACCCTAAACCCTGAACCCCAACCTCTAAACCCCTAAACCCTAAACCCTTATCCTCCGGAGCCTGGACCCTTCACCCCGAAGACATCCCTTCGCTAACTTGACCCTGTCGAGCTTAGGTAAAGTTCTGTAGTTTAGGGTTTAGGGTTTAGGGTTTATGGCAGGGTTTAGGCAGGGTTCAGGGTTTAGGGTTCAGGCTTTAGAGTTTAGGGTTTAGGGTTTAGGGTTAGGGTTCAGGTATAGGTAGCCGCACCCCTCCAGCGTAAGCCTTGTGAAAGGCGCCGAGAGCAGCTTCCAAGAGACTGCGTCTGCTGGCTACCCTACGAGCTAAGCACGAAGGGCTTGATTTTAGTTTTGGCTGCCTAAACTTTAAGCCCTATAAACCCTAAAACCCAGTAGTACCTTTTTCCCCCCTTTTTAGCGTTTATCATACTTTGGGGTCTATGTTGGGATTCCCCCCTTTTTCGGAAACGACCGTATACCTTAACCTCGGAACCCCACACTCCTAACCCTAAACCCTCAACACCCACGCGGTTTAGGGTTTAGGGTATGGGGTTCAGGGTTTAGGGTTTAATCCCTACATGCCAAACACCAAACCAGAATCCATGGACCCTGAACCCTACTTCCTATTCCTCCTGCCTATGAATCCTAGCAACTCCCCCCTGAACCCTAAACCTAATAGCTTTATGTACAAGGCTCGCCAGTACAGTAACCCCTCAATAATGAGCGTACCCTTTTCCGAACGCTCAGCTTTAGTAAGTCAGCCCTAAGCCCTGAACCCCAGATGGGTTTAGGTTTCAGGGTTTAGAGTTAAGGGTAGTTTGGTTATGAATGGGTTGTAGTAGGGTCAAGCACAGTTACCGGTCTAAACCCGAAACCCTAAACCCCAATCCGTCCCAATTAGCAACTGGTTACGCAACTAGGGGACCCTACCTGGTAGCTCCTGGGGATTTAGCTTGGACCTTAGACCCTTAACCCTTTAAATTTGGGATTCCCTTATACTCCTAGTAAAGGTACCTAAGGGTTAACCCTTAGTAGGGGTCCTAACTGCCAGCTAGGTAGGGACAGCAAAAGTGCGAAACTCTAGCCACGCTTGGCTCCGGGGACGGCTTTCCTCCTTATTTCGATTCGTAAGAAGACCCCTTTTGCAGTTGAGGGGTCCTGACACGAAGCCGGAGATTCCAAAATCAGGGGATTGGTCTTTTGACATGGGTTTAGGGCTGAGGGCCTACAGGGTTTTAAGCATCTAGGGTTGATGGGCTGTAGGGTATTGAGGTACCCCCAAGACTGTGGAATCGACTGAGACCTTGTGTCTGGCGGGCCCTGCAGCCTGCACGAGGAAGTGCTTCGTTGCTGGGTATTTCTCTCCAGGGGTCAATGGGAAATCCCCAACAAAAGGACACCCGCAGATTCTGCAGGACAAGCGTCGAGACGCCCTGATGATATGAGTTGTGATTAAGCATAGTCCTTTCAATACCCTAAAAAGGTACCTATGTCCATTAACCATCTGGGAAATTTGGAAATATTGACTGCGCCTCTAAACTTTGTACCCTAAACCCGAAACCTCAAACCCTAAACCCTGTCCCACTGACTTCTAGTTGCCGTGGTGTTGATGTTTGGGTGTTCTTTCTTGGGGGCCCTTGGGTACCCCATCTTCAACTTTCTAAGCCACTGCCATGCTGTGAGGCTGGGTTGCTGTCAAGGAACTTAATTGAACTTTCCATGTTATGGGTTATATGAGCCATAGTCCAAACTCCTTAGACGGGGTTATATAGGGGACTACTATAGGGGATATTAAGGGGGATACTTCCATGTGTTGGGTTACTTACTTAGCCAATAGAAGAACATTAAGCTTTTTGGGCATCCTTTTTGGGTCTCTATAATAAGGCTTAAACTTTTTTTAGCCCTGGTTGTTGGGGGAGAGAGGTTATGTAGCAACTAATCGGGCTTCCTTACCTTATATGTTTTTCAAAAGTTACTTGACAGCAACCCGGGAGGTGGGTCCCTAAGGGGAGGATCCACTTCTCTGCATCATGTTTGTTTAGTGCTGGCCTCTTGTTAGTAGGAATCCAAGGAATGGATGGGGGGGGGCTTCGGGGGGAGTATTTGTACAGGCATGATTGCTGGGCGCAATTCCTTCATCCCTGCTGACTAGCAAGAGCCAAGCAAACAGCTAGGTCTGAGACATGAACAAAGAGTTTTTAAAGTGTTTCCCTTTCGCCAGTGCAAAGACCGTCGTCCCACAGTCTCTTCCGTGGCAGGCGGTCAAGCAGACCGTGCTTCGAACATTTAAGCTGGCGTTCGACCCAGTGCGTGGACAGCCGCAAAACTGGGTTTCCTTGTAAATCCATTCCTACACATGTCTGCAAGCGGTATGCGCCATTGTATTGCATCCTTGCATCCCCCCCCAAAAAGACCCAACACTGTGCAAATCCTGACCCCAATATAGACCCCAAAATACTATAGTCCTTTTTGTATGGAACCCCAAAAAGGTACCCCTAATTTAGGGAAACTCCCACATGACGGAATTTTAGAGGTGAGGCTAGGCTTCATTTGTGATGGTTTGCTCCCCAAGTGGAGTCCCGTGTACCTTTAGGGTTTAGGTTTTAGGGTTTAGGGTTTAGGGTTCCATGTACCCTAAACCCTCCATGTACCCAAAACCCTGTAAACCTTATTACCCTAAAGTCCCTAACCCAGATCCCTGGCCCCTTAACTATACATACCTAGATACTTACATACATACTTATTGATCTCTCTCTATATGTATACACATCTTTATAGATATACAAATACAGCTCATCTGTTCCCCTTGTATACTTAAAGGTCCATGGTACTTCGTAACTACTTATGATTGGACTTATAGCCCTACCTATAATCCGCCTAACTGGACTTTCATAAGCTACTCCTATACGTAATCTTACAAACCAGTTACAAGCAGTTAGCAAGTCCCATGAACCTTCATGTGGATGGTTCTCAAAATTATGGTCCCTTTTTTGGGTAGCCTAAATATTCGGTGCCGTATTATAATACGGACCCAAAAATTCCCTAAACCCTAAACCTGAAACCCTAAACCCTGAACCCTAAACCCTAAACTCTGAACCCTAAACCCTAAACCCTTAATTTTGACACTCACCCATGTAAGGATCGCCGAAGCCGGAAATCCTCCAAAGATCTGCCAGGTAGCCGGGCAGATCGCAGGCGCGGACAAATCTGGGAGGCCTTTGGCCCAGCTGAGAGGGTTTAGGGCTTAGGGTTCAGGGTTTACGGGTT
>CAJNIZ010034592.1:0-16773 GCA_905231905.1 Symbiodinium pilosum
TTATTAATATGAGGAAGTGATTAGTTACGAGTAGCTGCGGGAAGCTGAAGTAATGTCAACGGCGCAAGCTCCCAGGCGCCAGCTGGAACCTGCTGGAAGAAATGCTGCAAGACTCCAGATCCCTGGAGGCCCTCACCATGAGGCGGGGCTCAGGGCTACCGTGCTGGGCCCTTAGACACCGCTAAGAATTCACTGAAAAGAGCCCCTAAGGTTCCAAGGACCCAGATAGTATGGTTTTAGGGCGCAAATACTGTAATATTATTGGTATTTGGGCCCTAAAGCCCTATTATTTGGGTCCTTACCCTAAACCTTATCTATCCTCCTATAACTCCTTTAAAGGGACCCTATTCTTTGGGTACTTGGACCCTTAGGGAGCCAGGTGTCCTAAGTGTAGCACCTGTGCTCTCAATTTTGCCGTGCCCCTTTGAACTTACAAGTGGCAAGTAGAGAGAAATAGAGCCCAGGTTTTAGGGTTTAGGGTATTAACCCTTAATGAGGGTTGCCTAACTTTTTTGGGTAACTAATCATTTGGGGATCCTTATACTAAGTATTCTAGTATATGGGGTCTACATTGGGGTCCGCCTTTTATGGAACTACCATATTAGCAGTCGTACTTTCTGCTGGTACCATCACTATTGCCATTGTTACAAGTATTGTTGTGATTTCTATTGGTTTTTGGAAGTAGGGCTCGCTGGCTTTAGTGTTATATCAGGTTCTGCTGGCCTCATGCCAGCTTTCCAGATGTCGCCAACAACACCATGCTGCGATATTTGCTTCTATCCGACAACAAGCTGGAGGTGCGCTGCGTTCTCAGATAGAATATCGGGTATATTATAGGGGTTATATATAGGGATAATGGCAAAGAAAATGGAAACTACTACATTCTTATAGGGTATATCCTCCCCGAAACAACCCTAAACCCTAACACAGACATGGAAGACCAAAAAGGGCCTTGCGAGACTACTGTTCTTCTACTGATCATCCTGCAGGGCCTTCCTGTTAGCTCTTAGGTGAGTAGATGTTGGGTACTGCCCCCCTCCCAGTAACAGTCTATATTAAGGGTTCTATTAAGGGCTGTAGTAACAATATTATAATTATTATCCAACTGTTACTGCGGGGAGGGGGGGGCGATACTGAAAGTAGATTAGTAGATGTTTGGATGATTGGATTTAGCGTTCAAGCAGTTGGGTTCAACTACCCAAAAATGTGAATTTCCTCCCCTTGAAAATGACACCCCTGACTGCCCTGATAATAGGACAGATACTACATTGTCAACTTATATTCTTGCAGGGCTTGTTTGGGCAGTTTTAGTATCAAGAGTAGAACATCTACTGCCAGAAGCCTATGTCCACACCACCCGGCGCCTGTGTTAACGCCATGGCCTCAACATCATGCTGACAACCGAACCTGGGGATTTAGGGTTTAGGGTTTAGGGCATGCCAGCAAAAAGTTATGAATTTTGGATATGTTCCCTCAGAACACTGAGCACAAGTGCGCAAGAAGCCTAGTCTAGCTATTTTCGCTGAAGGTTCTACAGTACTCCGGTGAATCGACAAAATACGCTAAGAAGCTTTGGACTTTCTCAGGGGCCTTACATAGTTATAACCCCAAAGTAGTTTCCATTTTCTTTTCCATTATCCCTCTCTAACCCCAAAGTAGTTTGCATATTCTTTCCCATTATCCCTATACAACCCTAATATACTAAATTATGCGCTCTTCAAAGTCTAGTCTCGTGTTTGGGGCCCAAAGCCTCAGGTAGAGAGAACACTTGACATGAGTGAGTGGCTGCACTGTTAGTGGCTTCTACCTTTTTTCCCGATTGGGATGGCAGATTCTGAGGAGCTTCCTTCTCTCAACGAGCTTCGAAGTCTGAAAGAGTCTGGGTTTCGAAGAGTACGCCCTTCTGATTGGTTTGATGTTTAAAGCTTAAAGTTACCTAAAGTGCTAAGGATACCTGAAGAGTCGGCAACTTCAAGAGATATTCCATGCTTACAAAACGGAAGCCCTGTCAGTGTATACCGACACCAAAACCTGAGCCCCAAGCCAAGGCCCTGTCCAACAAGCTTAACTGAGGAGCTGCAAGTCGGGAAAAACCGCTTGAGCCTGACCTTTCGTACAGAAGACTTTCCATTTTTGGTAAGATGTGGGAATGAAGGTTTAGGGGTTATGGGGATGTGCGATGTGCCTGCTGTATCGCCCGACGGCTTAAGAACTCCGCCATAATAGCAGCAAAGGTCCCAAGCAAGCCAAGAGACTTTTACGGATGTCTGGATCACGTACAGTCATGTTGGCCTGGAGTCAAGAAGCCAGACCCCTGGGAGGATCTAGAAAAGTAGGCCTGGAGATCTCCCGAAATTATCGCATGATAGTAGATGGTGGCATATTGGCAGCTCTATTGTTGAGATCCTCCCAGGGTCTGGAGATGACTGTCGGGGAGTAGTCGCCATGTCTCAGCTTGAAATTATTGGCTTGAGGTTCAGAGTTTAATTTAGTCCTGCACCCATAACCCCATTTAGTGTGTGTTGAAACTCGTAAGCAGTAAGCCCTTAAAGCCCAAAGCCTGAACATGTTCTACGTTGCCTGAGAACGTTAGCATCTTTCGGCTTCTTGTTTCTTGGAATATGGTAGTTTCCCAAATACGGGGACCCTAGTATAGACCCCCAAATGGATTCTCCTTATTATAGGGACCCCAAATGAGAACCCCAATTTTTGGGAAGCTCCCAAAAGGGCACTCCTAGGTGTAGTCGATAATGCAGCAGAAGAGCGCAGCCAATTCAGAAAGTGGTGTGGTACCTGGGAGTAAGGTTTAGGGTTTGTAGGGAAAGCTTCGAGAAGGCGAAGCCTTAGGGATGGCTACAACTTTGAATTACCAAGGGTTTAGGGTTTAGGGTTGGGTTTAGGGTGGGTAACATTGATTTGATAACCATGCAGTATCTTATAATGTCTCTTCGGATAACTATACTACCTAGACCTTCCTCCTACCCTCTATTAGGGCCCAAGTATCCATTTTTAGGGACCATATATCCGCAATTAAAGGTACAAGGAGGGTCCTGGTAGATAAGGCTGTTTTTGATATACTCAACTTGCTACGAACCAGGGGAAAAATGAGCCCCAACCGCTGGCCTCAATGCGCCCCCAACTTTTCCTTCCGAAGCCATAATCTCCCATAAAAGGAGATCCCCCTTTCAGGGTTTGCAAACAGTACCGAATAGTATAATGGGTGCCATATTGGGGCTCTACAGCTAAGATCCTGTCAGGGGTTTAGGTTGTGAGCATTTATCAGGTGTAGCGGGAAAAGATCTGGCTATGCCAAGTTCTTCCCTGCTCCCTAATACGCCCCAAACCCCATCTCCGCAAACTTGCATGTGTGGGGGTCAAAGATGTGACGGTTTAGGAAACAACTCCCGGACCTTTCATCGAACACGGCGCTGCAGCTGCTGGATGTGGAGCCTCTACTCGTGAGGGGGTCGGGGTTTAGGGCCAAGTTGCGCAAGTTCCTGCATGTCAATTTCAGGGCCTCATTCTTTGGCGCTGCTTCTGGCTTCTAGGCTCAGGCTTGCTGTGGTCCCCATTTTGCAACCCATACCTTGACTAATGTATGGCGGGGTGGCAAAGCCCAAAATACTGTTCAAGGTGAAAGCCAGTTGCCTGGGGCATAGGGACTAAGCCCTACTCCCAAAAGCCCAGGGTTACCATAAGGACACATCCAGCCATGCCCTATGACGTAAAGTAACAGCTGGGAAGTATGCAATCCCTTCTGGGACGCAGAGCATACATCCCAGATTGTTCTTTCAGAAGCGATAGTGTTCCTGCTACTTTCTGATATTTGCACTGCATGCCACGTCATGAGACTTGGTAATCAATCCCCTCCCCCATGCCCTTTAGTTCAAACATGTGGATCCTAGTAGTACATGTTTTCCATGAAGTACGTTGAGGAGGGAGATGAGATTAGTAACCACTTACATCCTCCAGACACATGTTATGGAAAGACTTCGTATTTTTCTCGGAGCTCAGGGAGAGTGTTCCGACAACAGCTGTAGAATTGTGATGCTGGCAAGGAGCCTACATCAAGTTACCATCCTAAACAAAACAGGAACAAGCATAGTTCCACTACAATGGTAAGGCAGCTTAAGTTAATTGATAAGTACAGTCCCCCTTAAGTAGATAGAATATGGCTTTGGGTATTAAGAAACAATAAGATCCCCATATACCCCAAATTCGATTCTATCTACGTAAGGGGGACTATAGAGCATCTCAGCAGTTGACAAAGGAATGACAGAAACCCGGCTCCAGACTGCATCTTAAGCCCTGATGGGCGGTTATCTGGACCCCACTGTGGAGAAAATCATGTGTTCCGAATGCGAATTATTCTGCATCATCAGGAGTTTCATATGTTGGCTACGTACGGTTCATAAGCAGAGGTGGCATTGTAGATCCGGCTACCAGCGCTTTCAGCGCTGATGGTATCCCAAAGAGCCCGAAGCCGAAACGCCTGTTGTAAGGGCTACATATTGATCAGTACCGTGGTCCTAGATGTCTTGGTATAGGGTACCTCCAATAGACTCAAAAGGATCTAGGTCCCGGAAGTAGACTCCGACGTCCACATGTGCGCTCAACGACTTGAAGCTTCACGGGCACGTATGATTGGGTAGTTTCTTGGGACAACGAATTTGGAAGACGTACAACTTTTTTACGATCCTTTAAGTAGCTCCCTCAACCTCCTTTAACCCTCAAACCCCTAAACCCTTAAACCCCTAGTGAGCCCTAACCCCTACACCCTAAACCCTCAAACCCTAAGCCGTTCACCCCATTGCAGGCAGAAACATGCATTCAAGAAACCCACGACCTTTTTTCCAATAGGACTGCGCCCCTAACCCTGGTCTCCCCGACCTTTAACAAACAGCTGGGGTAATGCTTTTATATGGTTTAGGATTTAGGGTTTAGGGATTTAGGATTTAGGGAAGTTTAGGTTTCAGGGGGTTCTTTAATGATTCGTCCGCAGCGGCCTCAAGGGATAGTTCGTAGGGTGGATGTTTATGTGCGGATTGTTCTAAATTACTATCAATACGGGGTCCTATATTTAGGTTCCTATTATAATACGGGGCCCTATATAAATTTCCGCCATTTTGGAAACAGTAATTTAGGGAAACTTCCATGTATTACTTGGGACTTAGCTTAGACCTCAGACCCTCAACCCTTTGGGATTCCCTTATACTCCTGTTATAGGTACATAAGGGTTAACTCCTAGTAGAGGTCCCAAGCGCCACATCGTTTATTGAGTGGCTGCTATAGAGCCCTGTGAAATTTCTATTGTGGAAGCAAGGCTTTTCGCAGAATCTTCTGAAACCGAGAGATTCCTAATTAATCCATCCCACCTCGATCTCCTTGCGGGTCCCTTCGTATTTGGTTAAACAGGGCCCTACATCATGATGCGCCTAAATCACAGCCAATACTATGATTCTAGTTTCCTTGTACAGTTCCAGTATAGGGTCCCTTAAGTCAACCTAAAGCCTAAGCTCTGAACCCTGAACCCTACTTCTGGCCACTACATTACCCACTTGAATGCTGCGGCCTTAGCACCCAAGCCGAAATACCTTGGTAGCGCAGCATCTGGGATCGCAAGGAATTTAATCACTGAACCTGATCCCCTATCCCTGACAATAAGCCGCACCCCGTGAATAATACCTTTCAATATAGTATCAGTGTGTATTCGGGGGTAGTACTATTAAGGCGGACGTGATTTACCCACCATTCTTAAACTGGATGCTCCCCCGCCCTCCAAATACTAACTAAGCCTGCATCTCGCCCTAAGAAGGAACACTACCCCAACCCACGTGATAATGAGGGGGTTGCCTACAGTCCTCTTGAGGTAGGGATCACCATGGGGGGTGTCAGAAATGTTTCATGGTTTGCTGTTAGGTCCAACCATCTTCAGAAGGGGCAAGACCTTGAAGTTCCACAATGGTGTCTTGAAGATCTTAGTAGTAGAAACAGTAGCAATAAGCTTACAGTAGCAATAATAATAGTAATGCTAATAAAATAATAATAGAATATGTGTCGTAATAGTCATTGTAGCAATAAGAGTCATAATAGTAGTAACAGTATTATCCTAAGCTCCACAGACGCACTCCGTACCGCACAGCCCTGCAGAGGCTACAGCCCCGCAAAAGGGAAGGCAACCCCAAATCCTAAACCCTGCAAACGCTACTGTAGACTCCAAAACCACTAATCCCAAATCCTAGAACTCTAAGCCCTAAACCCTAAAGCCTAAACCCTAAGCCCAAAAGTCATAGCCCAACCATGCTACCCCTCCTAAGTTGCGCCTGAGCTAGCCTTGCTGGGTAGGCCCCTGAAATATTTGATACTTCCCTAACGGCTTTAATAAGGGACCCTATATACTAATATTTTTCAAAGGGCTTTAGGGGCCAACCTAGCTTGAGAAAGCCTAAGTGTCCTAGGAAAATTCCGCATCTCAGGCCGAAACCTTCAAACTAACCCCCGAAGCAGCCCTTAAACCCTATATACCCTAAACCCTATATACCCTATATACCCTAAACCCTAAACCCTATATACCCTAAACCCTACACCCTATATACCCTAAACCCAGGAGGCCAACTACCTCACCGAGCTACCCTCCTTCCGGAACAACCCGAAGCTGGCTTTTCTCACGGCAGCTGCTCCGTTGCGATTTTGGGGGCTTGAAGAAAAATGCCGTGGCTATACCCAGAGGGGGACCATAGTGATTCCAACAGTGCCCAGTACTTCTGTGGGCACGCAGAGGGCATGCCAATTTTGAAGGTTGGGACTTGATGCTCCAGGGATCCAGGGTTGTAGGCTTGGTCTGGGAGTGAGGCGTCAGGCGCACCTGGCACTGAAAAGCGATTATGAATGGAAGCGGAGCAAGTAAGGCTCAGGGGCCACTCCACAACATGCTTAGGGTTTAGGGTTTGGGATTGCTAGAGTCTGGGCGAATGTTCTTTGGGTTTTTCATCCTACCATTCATCGCCAGCATCCAGCAGCGGATACATCCGCTTTGGCACACGTAGGAAATGGCCTCAATCATTACCAACATTGTGGTCCTAGGTTCCCTATGTATGTTTGGTACAGGGCACCTCATACGGACCTCAAAGGATATTGTTTGGGTCCTATAATGCCCCCATGACTTCGAGGAGCAATATTCACCGGTGATGGGTGTGAAGAAAGTTCACTATCTAGTCTCATGCTGGATGTGCTTCAGGCTGGAGTCATTGGGGTTACTTGGTATGGGTTTCCATGAACCTTACAACGGTGCTCTCTCTTAACAGCACTTATTTCTGATTTGGTACTTTAGAATGTACGGATTCTCCATGGTTCTTTGAAGGAGAGGTTGGCTTCAGGCTTGCGTGAAGCTTCAAGATCTCGATCCTATCAGTCTTCCTTCAAAATCTTAAGCCGCATGTGAACCCTACAGATGGACTCCCGCCTTTATTAGGAAGAATCCGGAATTGCCCAAGAGCATAATCAGATGCCCATATACCCCATATTCTAACTTCTTGCAGGGACTATACTATACCCTAGACCCTAATCGCTGAACCTCAATCCCTCAACCCTAAACCCATATCCTATCTACTTAAGGGACTATATGGTTGGAGACTTGTGGTCAGGGTACATCTACGAGCACATCCAAGGCTATGAGTGTTTGGGGTTTACTGTAGGGTTGGGGGCATGGAAGCTGCAGCACGCCTTGACTCTAAGCCCTAAACTGCACCATTTTCATTACAAGATTTAGAGTTCTTGTTATGCAAAAGCCGCATACGGACTTAGAAGTTCTTATTTGCTAAACGCTCCCAATAAGAACCAGCAAGCCCTAAGCCCTAAGTGAAGCCTTAGTGTAATTTTAGAAAAGTCATCAGAGGCCATGTTCAGCTGGTTTTGTAGGGGTATACAGGAACACTATAACACCCCTAAAGTTACCTTAATACAACCCCAATATAGCCCCCGAAACCCTTTGTGGATATCTTTGTGGAGATGTTTTTTTTTACAGTGTCTGTACTACTGGGTTCTCTGTCCTCCTCGAATACGTCTTCCACCGTTTAAAGCCTGTAGAAAGAAAAGCGGAATCATTCCGTGTTTTTTTGGTGGGGAGGGGCGGCAGAAAACTCTTGGGGGGGTTACGTATCACTTTCGGCGCTAGAATCGCGTACAGATGCTGCAGCAAGGAGCACAACTCCCTGAAGAAGCCTCCTGATCTATCGCAGAACACAGAGCTTGTCGCGTCTCGGTCTCTTCAGGCTTAGTTGTATGAACCCAAGACTTTACCTCTGGTTAGCAGGGAATGAAGACATGGAAAAGAAAGTGGGGATTGCTGTATTATCGGGAGGTATATGGGGACTACTATAAGGATCAATTCGTTCTTTCCCGACGAACCAGAGGAGGTAAGAAGATGCCTCAGGCTTTCAGTTCCAAGCAGAAAGTCCATCATAACAAGATTTCTCAAGGCATGAATCTGCACGATCAGCCAGACCCCTACGCACACCCATAAACCCTATAAAGGGGATACAGGGGTTGATAGGGATGCATAGGGATATTAAGGGTTCAGAAATCACCTAGAATGACCAATGTGCCTGTCAAAAAAAGTACTGTGTACCTGATATGTTGATATCTTGACCTTAAAAAAAAAAGCTTAAATTGCTGCATAGGGTAGGGCTTAGCCGCAGGCCTGAAGCCCAGAACTTGGAGTATTGGCCCAGTTTCGGTTGGAATTCCACCTCTGCCACTGAAACCTTCAAGTCTCTCTACAGGCCGCTGTTGTAAGGTGGGGGCAGTACCCACCCAAAACCATCCGACCAGCCCTAAACCCTAAACCCTAGGCCCTATCCAGGTCCCTGAACCTTAAAGCTTCTACCCTGAGCCCAATATGACCGACTGGGGGGGTGCTAATGTCAGAAGCTGACATCTGCCACAACGCGTCCTAAGGCCAATCCTTCAACTCCTTGTAGATACGATTTAGGGTCAGGGTTCCGGGCAAAGCTGTCGTTAGTTTCCATGCTACCTCACAGAATACAATACTTCTACCATGCAGGCTTCCACATTACTTCAGACAACTATTCTTCCATGACCCCTAGCATGATACAACAGGTGCCAACACTCTGCCTTCGACTCTACACCGGACCGTAGGATGTCCATGCAGAGCTCAAAGCCTTTAAGTTTGTACCCTTAATGTTTGTAACCCTAGGGTTTGGGTCCTAAATACCCTTATTATGGGCCATATTCCATGGTTTAGGGGCCCAAACCGCAGGGGTACAAACCCTAAGGGTACAAAGAACAAGTCTCTGACGAGCCAAGACGCTGGCATTGGACAACAATTTTCTCAGGGAGTCGCCTGATTTGAGTGCGAATCACAAGCTCAAGGAGGTGGTTGCAAAGTGTTAGGAGCTAGTGTGTGGGCACGGGTTAGGGAGTCGTCTTGGGATTTAGGCGAACTGTACTGTGTGCCAAAGGCAAGCCCTGAACTCTCAACTGGCCAGCCCGGGTGGTTGGATCACCGAAACATGGTCTGCTTCAAGCCAGCAAACTACCGCATACATGGCTCTGCAGGATCTATCTCTTTCGTCGAACTACCTTGTGGATCTGCCAAGTTGGAGCCAGAATCCCAACCTGGATACCGTCTTCCTAGAATCTACGAGCGATTGCGGTTTAGGGTTGAGGGGCTTTTCCTTGTAGGCTTAAAGTTGAGACTTCACAGTGCTATCTTGAACATTATGAGCCCGAAAAGATATTACAATCGCTGACCATACGCATTGAACTATAGGCTTGGGTCCATGTCACTGTGTGTGTGTGTGTATTCTTGAATGTTGACTGTCCGGGCTTGCACGAAAGTAGCGCATGGAGGATTTTTCTCTAATCGGCATAGAGGGAGCCCCAGCCCTGAGTGAAGAGGGAATGGGGGGACAGTGTCGCATGCATGTCGAGTTATTACAGTGGCACAAGCATAAACGGGCACTAGTTCCAGACAACTACCACGAACAGTCAAAGACGGATTGACCGAAATCTTTCCTTGGGGGCCTTTGCTTAAATTGATGGAACTACCGAGATGTCCTGCAAATCCAAATGATGGCATCTTTGCCGCAAAGCCTTGAGTTGGGCCCATCCCGTAAGAAGCCCACAACTACACCTGAAAGCTTCCCACCTGTGTTATAATCCCCCGCGAGTACATAGAATATGGCTTTGTGTATGTTATGCTAAGATCCCCATATACCCCATATTCTATCTACTTAAGGGGAACTATAAGCCCATATCTTAGGAAAACAACTTCTTGAAGACTTTGCCTTCGTTGCGTCGATTGACGAAGCTGAGGCGCAGGAACACTTGCAGGGTGCATTTGGGGTTTCCCACGAATAAGAGCTTCACTTGGGCAGTACCTATGGGAAGGATTATAGTATGTTGGGGTTTATATTGGGATATATTGGGAGTCATATTTATAAAAGCTGCCGCATGAAGGGCCGGGGACAAAGACTGGAGGCTGTGGGTGGATCGTTGATGAGGAAGTTTAGGGCTTAGGGTTTAGGGTGATATTTCAGGTATACCCATTTTGATCTTCACACATTCTGGCTGCGTGCCGCGTATCCGCGGCAATCACAACTCCTTCAAAGGCAATCGGTCCCATATCCCTCAGGCCCAGGACCCACAAAAATGCCAGCCGCAGGCAAGGTGAGAGCTTGAGGCACGATCCACACAACTGCGTTTTGTTACAAGACCCCAGCGTTGAACTTGTTGTGGCTGCCTCTTCTTCTGTTATTGTTGGATGTTCTACGGCGCAAAAGTGCTGAACGTCACACCATGGTGTGTGTTTTGATCGCCGTCCTTGTACTTGGCGTCGTTTTGATGGGCGAGATGTCAAACCAGCCGGCAGTCGTTTGACAATGTAGTCTATGTCCCTCACCAACGTGCACCACGCAGGCTTGATAAAGCCAGAATGAGTTGTTTAGCAGTATTTTGAATTGGGCGCCACCCCACGGGATGAGAGGGACAACAACACATGCCACGGGCGAGGAGAAAGACCTGAAGGAGGAAGGAAGTTAGTACGCTTAACCCTAAACCTTAAATCCAAAGGAACTTCTAAACCCTAAACCCTAACCCCTAAACCCTAATCTAAACCGCCCTAAACCTAATCCGTAAACCCTAAACCCTACAGTTCCAGACCAGTTCTTCTGACATTCAGGGTTGAGGCCAGCTTGCAAGGCCGAACCACCGTCAAGTGCAGGATTTGAGCTATAGTCTAAACTCCTTAATGAGGGGTTATATAGGAGATTATATAGGGGACTACTATATGGGTTATTAAGGGGGATACTAAGAGTTTAGACTACAGGATTTGGTGCTGCCATGAGAAAGCCCTCTGTACTATTTAGGGTTTATAGGGATAATGGAAAATAAAATGGAAACTACCATTTAGTGTTTACAGGGATAATGGAAATAAAATGGAAACTATTACTTAGGGCTTGTAACCAACTAGAAGCTGTTGAGATCTGGCTCTGAAGCCTGCGTCTCTGCTACCCTGGACCATACATCCCTGGAGCCCTTCGATGTAGCCTTGTTTTGAGAAGGCCCAATTCCAAACCCGGGACTCTGACCTAGAGACGCCTTAGCTATGTGCCTATTGCAAGAAAACCCACTTGAACCCGCAAAGGCGGCTATTTCTGGAGCGCAACTACTTAAGGAAGCTGCCAAGCTTCGATGCTAACACCAGGTGCTCCCAGGGAAGTGGCAGTTTTCCGGTTGTTGCGAAGGGCTTTGGCTCTAGTGTTCAGGGTTGGAGCTTGGGGTTTTAGCTTTGCAGTGGAAACTAAGCACATACCCTTGCACAACATGCTTTGTACCTCACATGCAGTCTTTTTCCTTCTGTTGTGAAATCAAGCACTACTCCAGAACCTTCTACAAGCGCTAGGCTCATGAGCCAGGTCTCATTAATGCCGTCTGGCATCTAGGTTCTCATCCTTCGTACCACCTCTGAAGAGAACTCTGTTCTAATCTGTACAATGGGACCCGTGCAATAGCATTAGAAGCCCCATGTTTACTAGGCCGTTGTGGCAAAACCATCTCGGAAACGCAGCGGGTTAAGGGTATAATGTTATATTCGGTCCTCATCTCCCATCCCAGGCCGTGCACTTCCCATGCACGAACATCAAGAGCAGGCGAACACAAGCCCTCAATGCCCAAGCCTAAACGCCAAAACCCTAATGAAACCTCACTCCCTATTCATATACATCAAGCTACTCGCCCCCAAACCCTAAGAATTTGATTTTCTGTCTTCTGTGTGTGGTGTCTTTCCGGCGAGTACATGATTGTAGGCGGATGTGTCCCAAGGGGAGGGGGTTCCTTGTCTTTCGCTCTGGCGGAGTCATGCGCAATTGTCACGAACAGGAAACAGGGACCAAGTAGGGGGGACATCAAGAAAGAATCAGGGAAGGCTGGAAGGCCTGAATCGTGAGGTCGGGTGGCTGCTTTCCTCGGGCTGTCATAAAGTCGTAAAGATAACACGTTCCTCCTTGCCCTGCAACCAAAACCAACTCTGTCCAGGTTCGCGGAGTAAAGCATCTGCTTTGAAGCCATATGCCGAACTTCAAACTTTCTGCCTTCCACAAAACAAGTTGCCTCACCTGGCTTTGGAGTTGATAGAGAGTTCATTCACAGAGGACGGAGAACGCACAGGGTGTTTCAACGCGCTTTGAGAAATGACTGTATTCCGCAGGAACCGAGTGGTCGAGAATCATAAAAGCCGAAACCAGTGATGGTATTGCCATGATCATGATAAGGCTATTGCGGGGTCGTTGTCTCAAAGAGGTCGGTGCTACCAAACTCCCCTCATTGCGGAACCATTTGTTCATGGGACAGGCCAGGCGCGTGGCATGTGGGGATCCCTGGTGCCACCTCATAAGGATGATAATGACGTGGAGAATGTTGGCTTTTGAGAGGTGATTCCTGCAATTTTGGCAGTCTCTATCGGCCCAGACGAATCATAGAATTGTGATTCGCGCGCTGGGAGGTTTTAAGCAGCTCAAAGAGTCGAGGTGCATCCAAGCCATGGCTCTTAGAAGGTTGCCAGAAGTTCTAGCTAAGCTAAACGCCAGTCGACTACCAGCCCTCGCACCCTCAGCGCGCGCACCCTGGTCATTTAAGTTGGAGCCAGACATCCCGAAGCCCAAAACAGAATCTAGAACATCGTTTACCCTCAGCCTTTAAGACCAAGCCCATCAAAGCACAGGCACCTGACGACAGCCACCCTTCCTGCGGAGACCTTGGAACGTTGCCCCTCAATCTCCACAACACGCAAACCCACATGAGGTAGTCTTTTACTGGTTACTGGAAAGTGTATATAGAGTTCCATAGGAATACTGGTAAGTGCATACATTGGGTGTCCAACTTGGGAGACTTTAAATGAAACCATGGGTCACACAGCTTCTTGTCAGGCTGGAGTACCTTGGGGTCTCGCACAATCCTTCTTTGGGTAGTCTTCCTTCACTACGCGCCGCCAAAAGCTTGAAGGCCGGGTCAGGGTAGGCAGAGAGATTGTTCAAGGTTGCGCGTTGTGTGCAGGGCTTGCGATTTGGGCTGCTGCGAGTAAGCTTGCTATACATAGATAGTACCAAGGTCGGTAGTTTCCAGCTGGTTTGGAGAGTAGCTTTAGGTTTTTGAGCGTCGTGCCTCTTGTGCATTCTCGATGCGAATGTCAGAAGCTATCGGCAGTTCTGCCTGCCAGCCGGAGGTTCGCAACAGGGAAGAAGTTGAAAACAAAAAACGGACCATTGGGTTCTGATTCACATTGTCAAAGCCCGAGAGGTTTCAGCTTGCTTTGGGTACGTGGAGGGTTGCTTACACGGAAGTATGCCCAGAGCCTCTATAAGCCATCACGCTTGCTTCCCGTTGCAAATCTGGCTCATGTGGTTCCAAGTAAGGCTGAAACTAGTGGTTCACGGCACGATTGAGATGCGGAAACATTGCCGCATGTGTTTTAGAGATTTTTTTGCATGCGGCTATAGGCGCATTTTTGGGCGGGTAGACTAAGTGACGTTTATAATCTTTGTCCCCGTTCAACTTCAATGCAATACCGGGCAGCTGCGGAACAGCCGAATCTCGCCCTGGACGCCATTTTCTTGAATTGCTGTTGAACACACTGCACTTATTTGAGGTTATGCTGTCCTGTGAGTCATAAACTACCTATCACATTCTGGCACGCTTGAGGGTTATGAGGAGCTCTATTTGGGGTGGTTTGATTAACAGACCCTCTTTGCATAGATAGAACATAGACCTAGACGCGCTGAACTTTACAGCATCTACTTAATTAATGCCGCAGATTGTGCCTTTAAAGCCTCTGACTCATGCTCCTTCAGCTCAAAACTCGCCGCCTCCGGCCTCAAGCTCTGTCTCCTAGGTCTCTGAACCCTTAGACCCGAAATTACCCATGAACTCTGAGATCTTAAGTCTTTTGCAGGCTCTGGAGGTAGATCCCCATATTGCAAGCTGTCCAGAACCTAACAAATTCAGATCTCCTCGA
The DNA here is from genome assembly GCA_905231905.1 of Symbiodinium pilosum. Taxonomy (NCBI): domain Eukaryota; class Dinophyceae; order Suessiales; family Symbiodiniaceae; genus Symbiodinium; species Symbiodinium pilosum. The sequence goes on from CAJNIZ010034592.1 coordinate 14,531, forward strand.
AGCAGCTGCTCTAAATCCTCGCACCCAAGCGCTAAACCCTAAACTCTAAACCGCGACCATCGCCAGGTGTTGGACGCAAACTCTGTAGGTCTGGAGGAGCCTGGGGTGAAGATTACCCCTTCTGTAATCCCTACATTGCATAGCCCCTACATGGCCATAGTCTCAACTCCTATCATTTCCCTTCTATAATCGCGTACGTAACCTCGTTAAAGGAGTTTGGATTATGGCTCACATAGCCACAGCCCCTTAACTCAAAGGGCTCGGAAGGTGGGATGAAGGAAGGTGGGGTAAAGGAAATACGCCTTCATATGATAGAGTATATACTAAGGATCCTTTAACCCACCTACCTTCATCCCACCTTTTGAGCCGACCAGTTAACCCTAAACCTCTCTGAGACCAGACTTCCAGGAGCTTCCAGATCTCAGTGCAGATGCCCGGCTCACGATGCTGCAAGTTAGCCACTGGGTACTGTCGAGGTTCTCGAAATTATGGGGCTTTCCTGAAATTCAGGGTACTTCTTTTGGGGGGTACCCAGTATAAGGGTTGACGTCTTGGGCTTTATATCGGGGTCCCTGTATTTATGGAAAGTACCTCATGCCCTTGACAGTTATTTGACTGATATGGCGGCTGTCTAGGTGCTTCAAGGTTCTATCTCGGGTTGGGGGGTCCTTGGTTTGGTTCAAGGCTCCACAAGTTTGAGAGAATGCCGTGTAGCTGAAGATTGCGGATGTAGGGTTTGTGGAGCGACCCATGTTAAGCCCCTCCCCCTAGCTTTAAAGCCCAGAATATTGCAATGTGCTTAAGGGGTTGGGTCTGATAATACGGGAGGAATTACGGATGAACGAACCCTTGAGTTTTTAGGATTCAGGTTCCAGGATTTGAGGCCTATGGGGTTCGGATTACCTCATGCCCTGTGAAATCTCAAAGGTTGTGGTTTTGCATGTTTGGGGTCCAGCTAGACCTTAAGGATGATTCTGGGTGCCTATTAGGACAGGCACCTCCTTTGCTCGGAAGAATAGTAGTTTCCATGTTCTTTCCCATTATCCCTATAGGTATCCCTATATATACCCTATAATCCCCAAGCCAACATGGAATCCCATAGTCAGGCACCTTCTTTGCTGGGAAGCATAGGGGCTCCCTCTGGTAGCTAGCCATCAGCCGAACCCCGAAGTCCATATAACCGGGGGGGTCCCAAAATACCAGCTCAAAGGAATCGTTTGCGGGGATTACATGTTTCGAGGGGCACAAAAAGCCATCATTGAGAAATATAAACCTCAAAGCTTGAGCAAGTCGATCTAGATCTTATCACCCCTGACCCCGAGAACCCCTAAATGCATCCCAAAGAGGTTTAACAACGGTTTTAAACCCTACATCCTGATACCCAAACCCTAGACCCTAGACCCTAATACCCACCTAGATCCCCCAAGTACCTTCTATAGACCCTAGGTATCCCCAAATAGAAGCTACGTAGACCCTGTTTTAGGCTACTTTGGGGGTCTAGGCAAACCTGCACCCTGAGCTGGGAAGACCCAGGTGACAACAGGCTGCGTCGGCTGAATCTCTCTGGGCCTCAGTTCCAGTCGCTAGTTTCTCTTGCAGCTAGGTCTGCCTTTGAGGTAGTTCGCAAGCAAAATTGGGTTCCATTTTGGTACACTTTTATAACAGGTGCCGTAATACAATCTATAAGTTAACGCATGGCCCATCATTTTGAGAACAACCCATCAGTTAAGGGTGTTTGAAACTTACAGTTCAGGCTTGAAGGTTAGTTGGAGTATATTGGGCCATGCGCTAATTGGGCAAACTAGAACGAGCTCACATGTACTTGTGCTCATCATCGGGACTATACCACAAGGGCCTTATTCAGGTTGCTGAGTTATTCGGATTTGCTCAGGTTAGGGCTTAAGGTTTTGGGGTTGACAGTTCAAGCCTAGAAGGTTTGCGGGTGTTTGCTCTTCTGGGGGTTACGCAGTTTGGGGTGCAGTGTTCACAGCCCTTCGAAGTTGGATTTTGGGGCAGTTTAGGCGGGCTTGGCCAAAGCAATGATCCTTTCTTAGCCTTATAAATGCCTATAAACCATTAAGCTTTATAAGCCCTAAGCCGTAGGCCCTAAGCCCTAGGAGCCTGATACACTCAGGACCCCTGCAAAGCCAGCGGCAGAAATGCTTTTCAACACGTTCATCTTAATCACCTTCCCTAGGAATAACCTCCCCTAATAAGGGCTTAGGGTTTAGGGAGAGAATGAA
>CAJNIZ010034592.1:16873-64824 GCA_905231905.1 Symbiodinium pilosum
AATACGCCCCCCCTGAGCTTCCACGGTTCTGAGGTCCTTGTGGATTGATTTAAAATGGATTGTTCGGAATCCTTCCTATATTTTTAGGGCCCAAAATCGAAACTCATTATAGGGGGCCTTCCAATCATTGCCCTGATCCTGAATAGGCGGGCCCCAAGACTCATCATAGAGGACCCATAGGCAAAAGGAGGTCCAACATTATTCGGAGGATGGGGTTCCTCCTCCTTGAGCTGGGTGTGTCCTGAAAATAGCTTGAGTTTCATTACTGATAATATTTTCACCAGTACTACTGTTGCTAGTACTGCTTTCACCAATGCATGTTTGATTCTCTCTTGGCCCTAAACCCTAACCGACCTAACCGAGGGCTGAAGGAACTGCGATGTAAGGTTCCCTTTGTCAGTTTTGCCAAGCACCAAAGAACAAAAGCCTTAGATGAACGACCCTGGAGACCATGCACCCTAAAGTGCCCTAGCCCTAGAACCGACATAGGGTTTAGGGTTTGAGGACCATCCACCCAAAATGTTGTGCAAGCCAGTCAAATGGTCAACCGAGGATGCGAGCAACAACTCTTTGAAAGAAGTCGCAGGCCTGGATATTGGAGCTTTCCCAATAATCCCTACATGGTAGACACATTATATACCGGCCCTTGATGAACCTTTAATATACCAGAAGCTTTCTGATCTGAAGACCCACAAATCCAAACCCTAAACCCTAAACCCTAACCCCTAAACCCCAAGCCCTTCAGTTTTGGAACCCTCGAAATCATCCTTCGCGCGCACCCCTGCTGGCATGCTCTTATAATCAGCAGATACTCATAGGGCACCCCTTTTGAGATGCCCCTTATAGGGTATATACAGGGATTATAGGGTATATAGGGATTATAGGGTTTTTAGGGATTATAGTTTTTGGGCTGAAGATTGTGGGATCTACTGCTTAGAGTTTTGAGTTTAGGGCTTAATTAGGGTTTGGGAGCTTCGGGGTGTTTTCCGGGAGTATGGATTTTGCGGGAGTATTGATAGTTAGGGGGTTGTGGAGGTTTGTTGTTGGGGGCAGGAGATGGAGGAGTGTGACCCCAAACTCTGAACCCCATCTTCTAAATTCTCTACCCTAGACCTTAAATTCTAAACCTTAAACGTTAAATCCTCTGTGAAGACATCACAGGCATGGAGGGGCAGTCCTTTCCGCACCTTTCGCAGCTGTGGCTCGCGGAAAACCTTCTGACTGAGACTGAACAAGGTTTTAGGGCGAGTTTAGGCTGACAGGCAAATGAGTTCGCAGGAGAGAGAGCGATGGAGAGTTTATGATTTCGGGTATAGGGCGTATGGCTCACAGTTTAGGAATTAGGTCAGGGATTGGGATTTAGGCCGCGGGATTGACAGAAGGGCTTATAAGGATTAAGCTGCACAGGAGCTGTATTGTCGCTTTCTCAACAGGACCCCTGCATGCTTCTCAGTTATGCGGAACCCGTATTACCGACGTTATCGTCGCCCCAGCGTCTCATTTTAACCCGCGTTGAGAAGGTCTGCGTTTGTTGCTTTGTCGACACGAATTGCTGAAAGAATCAAAGTAGGCACTGGACGCTTGTAAAATATCTGGGGACTCTCAACAACACTTCCTTGCGGCATTTCAACCAGGTTGTATTTTACCACCTTGACCAGTTTGATGTCCAGGGCGTTCAGTAGTTTTGCAAATCCTGAACAGTGCAAGAGTACATTCTCAACAACTAAGGACATGCCTTCCTTCTCAGCGCCCCGTTTGACGGACGTGGATGTGTCCGGCAACCAGCTCACGGAAGCTAGAGTTCTGTTGCAGCACGTTCCCAAAGGGTCCAAATACCTATATGGGTTCGCAGTACCCGTACAACCGGGCCATTTCGTGCCCTGAGTAGAAGCTAGACAAGTACTTAGACTCTTGGCTTTTTGTTGGCGATTGTGTGGTGTCTAGAAGATTCTGGAAGAGCCCCAGGATATTCATCTGGAACCCTAAACCCTAAACCCTATGTGGCTTGACCATACGCAGCGTAAGCTATTTTTGACCGTCTGTCCAGGGCGCAGCAAGGCTTCAGGTTTGGATTTGCAGCTTGTTGGCATGACCCAAAGGAACTGACAACGAGCGTTTGGGTAGTCCTCATGGATGACATTGGTTTCGTAATGTATGTTGTATTTAAATTGGAGATACTTTAGTGATCAATACACTGTCGGGCTTGACAAGGGAAGAATCGTAGTTCGCCCAATGTGTTCTGTCCCAGACCCCTTAACCCAAAATCCTAAGACCCTTAGATTCAACCCCAAATCCTAAACCTCAACCCTAAGTCTTAAACTTCCTACCCTAAATCCTTAACTTTCAATCCTGCACCCGTAAAATTCAGTCCGAAATCTCAGGCCTTCAAGGCTAAATCTAGATGCTGTTTTGCTGTAGATACTGGGAAGGTCCAAATTTCTGTTTTTGTCAATTATTTGTAATTTTCTTCTTGTTGCCTGTTGTCATTTTGTTGAGTATTGTCGTTGTTGTCATCGCCCCTTGTCATTTTTGGCATGTGTTTTTGTCATTGTTTGTCATGTTCTTGTCATTTTCCATTATAGAATAAATTCGCTTCGACAGACAATGACAAGAAATGACAAACAATGACACACAAATGACACAACAATGACAAATGGAGCTCCCGTGGTCCCGGGGCTGGGGGGAGGCGCCGGGGACGCCATTACCTGCAGCATTGTCATTGTTTGTAGTTGTGTGCCGTTGTTTTGTCGCTTTTTCTTTTTCTCGAACTACCTCGGTTTTTTTTTGTCATTCTCGGTGTCATTTTGGAATCTGATGTCATTTCGGAATCATTTTGGAATCTGGCGTTGTCTTAACAAATGAAAAAATGACACACACACACACAAGACATTAAAATGACAACCACAAACGACAACGGTCAAGAAAAGGACACACTCCAACGACAAAAAATAACAACAAAATGACAACAACATATCACAACATGACAACATACGGATTTGGCAATTTCCCATATCTGCTCAGCAAATCATCATATAATCCGAAATATGCCTTGAATCTTGAATCCTAAGCCCTCAATCCTAAATCCTAAACCCTAAACCCTGAATTCCAACCCTTCAATGCTGAATCCTAAGCCTTCAACCCTAAATCCTAGTCCTAAATCTGAAACATTAAATCCCGAATCCTAAGCCTTCAACCCTAAATCCTCAAATTTCCATCCTGGTTCCTGGCCCTTGAACCCTAACTCCCAAACCTTCAATCCTGAATCCTAATCCTTCAATCCTGATCTTATAATTTCCATCCTCCATCCTAACCTTTAATCTGTATCCAAAACCTTCAATCCCAAATCCTATGCCCTAAGCCTAAGCCTTACACCCTAAACCCTCATCCTTAATTCTAAATCCTGTAGGAGTTGGCGCTCTCAAGTTTCAAGCGTCTTCGGACCGTAACGGCGGGCAACAATCAGCTGGTGTCAATCTCTGGGCTTTCCAGGCGGCCTCATTCAAAGGACTGTTTAGCGGGGGGTTAGGATTTATGGTCTAGGGCTTAGGGTTTGCAGTGATATGGCACTGAAGCAGAAATGGTCACGCCACAGAGCCGCCACCCGATGACATCCCAGGCAGCCAAACCACCCTAACCTATTCCTATTAGGGCTTAGGACCTAAACTCAATTAGGTCCATCTTGGTCAACAACGTAAAGCATCGTTGCGCCAGCACCTTCTTATTTCCTTGATCCAAAACATTAATAGTCCACCTGAACTTGTTGACTCTCACAGTCCCAGGCACTTAAAGGCTTCTGAAGGGTTAGAAGACTGAGGCGCGTGGGGGGCGCTGCCCTCCCAAAAGGGCCCTAGCAAAACCAAACACACCAGATTGACCTTTTTGTCAGCGACCAGGACTGAAAGATAAGGGCTCAAGTCCTCGAGTTTGCTGGTCATGGTAGGGTAGAAATCTTGAATGCCATGTCAGGGACAGGTAGGGAGTGGCAGCAACACAGCCCACCGTGGCGCAGGGCTGAGAGACCGCCACCATACACAAATTCCAGAACCCCATGGTCTAGGCGGAAGAACAATTGGTCTCATCCAGCCCGGCATCATCCTCATCCTAGCTATGATGGTGTTCAGTATGATTGGACTCCTTCACAGGAGAGAATGGCTGGACACAACTGTTATGTCAACTGCTATGAATGCCGTCAGTGGTATTGGCTTAATCGGATGCAGAAGCACTCCTGCAATGGTCTGAGGAAAATGTTTACTACTTCTCATCTATGGACGTTGGCCGACATGGTTGGTGTACCCCAAGCCTAGCGTATCGCATGAGACAGCAGACAAATCGAAGGACATTTCTCGAACACTGGGATGCTTAGACAGCTTCAATCAATCAGCCTCCCCCTTTAAGCCTCACATAAGCTTACACGGTTTAGATTAACGCCAAACCTTAACCCTAATCCCTAAATCCTAAACCCTAAGCCCTGAAGCCTTGAAGGCTGCAGCAGTTGACCTTCCTGGTCATTTGGAACAACCGTCTCCGCTCACTCCCAGGACCTGAGTGTTTAGGGGTGTAGGGCTTAGGGATATTTAGGAATTATGTAGGGATATTATATATATATATGTGTATAAGATTGTATAAGTTCAGCGTGCGTTTTAGGGTTCCGGGCAAGGAAAACTCTCAAGGAGCCTGCATTATTACCAATAGTATGGTCACAATGTAGAATCAGCAGGAAAAGAACATGATCATCAAATGGGGCCTGTCGAGAATATTGCCAATATTATGGTCCTGGATTCCTTGTACAATGATGGTTCAAGATACCTCAGATAGACCTTAGGTTGATGTTGGCACTCAGTTTTGCCGCCCCCTAGCAGTCTGAGGCTCTAAGTTTCAGGTGCATAGTTGTGCAGCTGGATGTGTTCAGCCCTAAACCCTAAACTTCTAAACCGCGCGAAGCAAAATTGGCAAAGCCTCCGGCCACTAAGCCCGTAGACTAGGCTTTTCAGGGAGCACCAAACCCTTTAATTGGGGAGCATACCTTGGCTGGGTTTATGTTGAAGGGGCATATACTGGATTAGGGGCTTAGGCTTTGGGGTGATGCTGGTATGATCTGAATTAGATTGTTTCCTTAGGGTGTAACGGGTCTTCTGGATTCTCACAACCATGGAATCCTGTGTCGGGTTTGGCTGCAGTTCCAACCTGTTGCTTTGGAGCACATTAGAGAGGACCCAAATTTTGAATTCCCATGAAAGTAGACCCTAATAGGTAGTTTACCTAAACAGGCGGATCCCCAAAAAGACCACAGGACATTATTAGCCTTATTATGAGGACCCCCCCAAAAAGGGATCCCTCATTTTAGCAAACCCCAAACCCTAAACCCTAAACCCTAAACCGAGTCTTGAACCATATGGCTGACAGGATTGACATCCTGCAGGACGGCTTTCAGTCTCGAGTTTCAGGGTGTACGTATATTCAGGTTGTTAATGCAAGGATGTTGGTAACCCAACCCCAAACTTAAGACCCTATGAGTATCATATGCTGGTTGGGGTTACCAAAACCCCCTTATTAGTTGTGGGGTAGGAATACAGCGCAGATACGACAGGAAGTGCAACCACAGCGCCAGTCCTGATATCTGAATGTTTTGCAAATTCTATTCCATCTCCGAACATTCGTGATAGAACTGTGAGACACGCACATGATGATTCTGCAGTAATGCGGAAGACTGAATAATTGCAATGTGTTGGTCCTAGGCTCCTTGTATAATTATGATGTGAATATGTAAACTCAGAATGATGTGGGTAGTTGTCTAGGCCGCCTAGACCCTACAGTATGGTTGCAGCAACGGACTCGCGATGGGGATGTTTGGGCTTGGGTGTTTTTTTGTAGGTTGACCCAGCCTGGGAAACGATGCGCCACGATCGTGGTCGTGGTATACCCGATTAGATAGGGGAGCTGGTTTACAAGGATGCGCCTAGAGACCCCAGCAAGACAAATAGGATTTATGGAGCTTGCGGAGGAGCCTACGAGGGAAGGTGAGAATAAAGGACCATTTTGACAAGTGCCCATTGTGGAACAGAAGTGGTATTGTCTGGACAGGACTAACCCTAATCGCAGAATATGGATGTGCAATCTATCAAAAACGGCTGTTGACAACGGGCAATTAACGTTGACCATCCGCTTTCCCCATATCAAATTTTACCTAATCTTTCCAATATGGTATTCCTGTAATGTTTAGGGGGATATTTGCTATCAGAGGGTGGCAAGCTTTAGGGGGAGGTGATTGAAACTTCTATCAGCTGCGCTGTCACTAGCCTTTCCCTTGCACTGTCCTCTCTCTTATCCTACTGGTAAGTTGTTGTGATGATCATTCTTGAGGGTTTTGGGGATTTAGGGTTTAGTCAGTATAGCTGCTGCAGGCGCCGCTGCGGCGTTTAGTTTAATTCATTTTCTGGCTCGCACAAGTACTTCCATCAACAGGTGTCACTAGCAGTGCTGCACCCTTCGTCATGCATAGCAGTTACCCTTGTACCCGCAAAAATTGAAGACCAGAAGCAGCAGTCGAAGAATAGAGGCCAATCATTCAGAAATATTTCGTGAACCCTGCAGGTCGCTGCATATGCTTCAAGTGGGGCAAAACTCATTGATGAGTGTGGAGCCGTTGCCAGCCAACATGGTGTGCTTCAAAGCAGAACAGATGCTTGTCTTACCTGCATGCTTTTGAGACTTGTTGGTCAAGTTCAGGGTCATAAACGCTGCTGTAAAGCGGGCAGAAACCTGCAAAGGCACCATTTTCAGGTTCCATGTCATTTTGGGGGAGGGCAGTTTCCTAGTATAGCAGGAAGATGTGCGTTTATCCACCTGACGAACGGTATCTCCGCCGCTCCAAAAAGATTCAATACTTCAGGAAACATACAGCTCGACCAAATAGAGATATCCGGTATTCATGTGACGGAGTGTGGGGGATGGGGACTTCCCACCTACAGGTTCCCCTTGGTGCAGACCACACCATGCCTCCTGTTAGGAGGTAGCGAAGGCATGTATCCTCACCCAATGCCAATCATCATCCCCAACATGACCTCAGCGAACTACGTTTTTCTATTGCCTACGCACACGAGGCCAGTAAGAAGAGTTAGAATGATGCACGTCAAGTGTTTTCAGGTCGAGAGATGAACGCAGGGCAAGCTTACTTAATGGCTGGAGCCCGGAAGTCTCTGAGTTCAACATAAAGCGTTAGGTTCTTGTTGCTTCGTAGCCTTCAATGCAGGAGAACGATTTAGCCTTGATCACTTCCAGGGGAAGACTCTTGTCGAGAGTGTCTGACTACTTGCCCGGTCAGTGTGCAGGCTTACCATTTGTTTACTTCTGGGCTCAAAATTTGAAATTGTGGGCTTGGTTGACGGCCTGACAAGAAAAAAACAGGTCCTGCCTCAAAGCCTGAAACTAGACGTCACTTTAAGAGAATGAAAATGTTCACCTGTTGTTGTATAGGGGAACCAAGTTCACAATGATTTTGGACATGTCCTAGACAAGTTTCACATTTTCCTTGACAAGGCTAAAAGTTTTCAAGCATGGCGGTATAATAGACTGCTGCGCGGCATGTTGAATCCGCCCGGTAGTTGCGGCTATCTGTTACGGGGGTGCCTGCCATCGTGTAACGTGAGCTAGACCCAACAAACACATGGATACTTGAAAGAAAGAGCTGTCAGTTTGCTACAGGACTACAACGAGTAGGCGGCGGCGCATGAACAAGGGCACGCTTCAACAGCTGACCGGTTGTAAGATTGTTGACTTTGCCCAGGCCCATGATAAGATCAAACCTCAAATCTCCTATCCCTAGACAGACCCAGGAACAACTTGACAACACTTCCCGATCTCCGCGACAACCGCAAATTGAAGGAGCTCGACGTGGCGCACAACATGCTGGAGGCGAATCATAATATTAAAGCCTTGCATCGACAGGGCCTTGGGTTCAGGATTTTGACTCTGGGGCTTGGACACACGGGGTTTAGGTTCTAGGGTGTGCTGACGTCATGGGGTGTTCATTGGTGTGGGGACCCACCCAGACCGCACCAGTGCGTATAAAGTTGCCAACATGCCCCATGACCACCCAGAGTTCAAGCAATTTAGGGTTTCGTTCCTATAAAGTCTTACAGGCATCCTGGTGGGGGCCAATGTAGCGCCCACGGGGGCCGCAATGCAATCGCTGACCGGGCATGACGTGACTTTCCGTGAGGCTGTTGTGACGGATGGGCCCACATCCTTAAGGGCATGCACGGACCGTCAGCAGTCACGACGCCATACTTGATGCTACTTCTGGGGCGGCGTGGGAAGGTGATGGGTCACTTTTGGCTTTCTGTGAGGCTTTGTGCCGGGGTTCTTCCATTGCCGCCTGGGCACGGCGGCGCTCGAGGTGTGTTTCCTCGACGCCGCCCTGACGTCATGCAGCTGTTGTGGCGGGTTACTTCTGCGGCTGCTTGGGTGCGGTCGCGCTTTCTGGCTGCCTGATGTTGCTAGGCCACTTCCCAGCTGTTGGGTGCTCGTCGGCCACTGCGGCTATCGGTGAGGCTTTTGTGCCGGGTTGCTTGTGCAGCTGCTCGGACACGGTTTTGCTCGACGCTGGCTGCCTGACGTTACTACGCTACTTCCCTGCTGCTGGGTGCCTGTTGGCCACTGCTCGACACCGGCTTTCTGTGAGCCTCTAGGCCCTTCAACGCCTCATGTCGATGTACTGTGAGTTATGAAATTAGCCTGTTTGTCGTGGAGCTGGCCGGTGCATCTCCGCGTTCTGGCCAACTGGCCAAACGCTTTCCGCTGCAGCTGCGGAAAGTGCACATGGATGTTTCCAAGGCCCTGTGATGGTTGCTGTGAAGCAAGTCCCCGTGCTGTGCTAATGTTTCCTGCAGCTCGCTGGGGGTCACTGGTTTGTTGCTCGTCAGAATTTGGTTTGGTTGCTCATGGAGTGCCGTTCACGAGGTTTTACTCGCACAACAAACACAATTCAGTTTTGGTCTGAAAGCGGTCCTCAGATTTGGTCCGGTAGTTTCTCGGGGGTGGTCCAGGAAGGTCCCAGACGCGTGCCCGCAAAAAGTGTTGGGTTCAGGCTCGCTACCTTTCGAACACGTCTGCAGGAGGCCTGAGGGGCCCGTCAGGGTGCCATGGATGGCGGCAGTCTCCCAACTCTACCTGGGCTCCGTTGCTCCATGACATTCTTTGCCGCTCGNNGCTTCGGGCTCCGCGTGGCGGTTGCCCTCGGCTGAGACTTTAGCGATTGAGGGTTTGGGGCCCGGGGATGACAGACGAGTATGCAGAAGAGGAGGAGGAGGAGGAGCACGAGTAGGGGGAGGTAAAGGGGTGAGCTCTGTTTAAGGCATCCGAAGGGTGAATTGTGCTTGAGCGTGCATACAGTTGAAGTCGTCCATCGGACACAATTCCATACATGATTATGTTTGTTTATCTTCTCTCTATCTCTCTCTTTTTGTTTGTCAAAGTCTGTTTTCTTTCCGTGCATACTTAAACAAAATATATCAAAATATTTTTGGCCGGCGGCCGGCCGCTTTTCCGCTTAGCACACAACCATGTAATCATATTGGCCTTGGGAGACAAGGGCTGGAAGACCTTGGAGCCGTTTCCTGACCAGACCTATATAGTACTTTTTGAAATCTGGGCTGTAGGACGTCAGGCGCCTAGATGTCACGTCAGTGGTGAAACATGTACTTTGAGGCATCTCTTACGGGCTTCAGCTTCACAAGGTTTGATGCATCAGTCAAGAGGTGGGTGCGCTTTTAGGATGGGGTGGAAGCCTCAGGAGATTCCCTCGCTGGCGAATTGTCCGCTCATGTCCCTTGTGGTCCGGGGAAATCGGCTAAAAAAGCTGCCGGGCATCAAGCACCTTCGACTCCTGAATGTGTTAGACGCCTCCGACAATCAGCTCCTCGTCCTCAAGACCAGCATGCGAGCTTTGTATCGTGAAGCCGTCTCTCATGGTTTTTAGTGCTCTTCCTATAATCGCAACATATTTCTGGAGTGTCTGGGGCTTGACCTTTATTGAAGGCTCAGGGTGGTTTCCGGGTTCGGCATTAAAACACGTGGGCTTCGCTTTTCAGGTCTGGATTTCAGCGTGTTGTTCTTCAGGGCATGTTTGTTTGTTAGGGCTTTGGGGCTCCAAGCTTGCAGACGCGAAAGGATGATGATGTTACAGCTACCCCCCACACCCCGCTGAGGTTTATCCTAATTAAAGGCCTTGTCACAACCCGAGGCCCCACGCCCTTTGGCATGTAGTGCCTAACCTTCCCAACCAAGGTTTTTTTGTTTGAGCCTTTTGGGAAGTGGACTCGAGGTTGGCGTCGCTTCCTCCTCTGAAGAGGTTGTCATTGCTGCAAGTTTTGTGCCTTGTGCCTTGGCGTTGGTTCAGGACTTTGCGCTGAGGTTTGCGAACGACTTCATTGTGTTGGAAGGTAAAGTACGGTTTGGGGTTTAGGTTTGGCATGTAAAGTCTATGCATGTATTGATTGACAAATGTTCTGGCAGGGGACTGTTACAGAAATGGTTCAGGTCCAGCTCGATGCTTCGAGGTTCGGGTTTCCACGTCCCCATGATGATTATTGATCTCCATGCAGGTTGGACGTTCAAGCATTCCTGTTTTACCATCCGCATGTAACAGGAATTTTATCTTCCCCTTGCAATTGAAAACGTCGCCTCCGCCCCAATCCGAACTATGACCGATAAAGCCCTACATTTTGGAGGACAAATTATCAAGTAAAGAAAAGCTCGGAAGGGGGAAGAGATCACGAGCTGAGGGCGGTGAAATTTGCTGAACCGATGTGCGCTAGGATGGCTGCAGCTGCCGTCATGGGTTTAGCAGGCTGGGGTTAAAACTTGAAGAACACCTGAGCCCAACTAGGAGTGAAATGATCCGCTTTCTGCAAACTGCTCCTACACCCTAAACAGTGTGAGGAGTACAACGAGCTTCAGCAACTGCCGCCCCTCCCGCCAGTGAACGTGCTTGGCTGCAGTGAAAACCCGTTGAGAATCTATATGGCAAGCAGGTTTAGGCTCCTTAAAGGGGGTTAAATAGGGGAGTATTGGGGTTCAGGGGTTTAGGGTTATAGGGCTTTAAAGGAGGGGGGGACTAGGAGATCAGATTATAGTTCACATGGCAAGCAGGCGCGGGTTTGGGGTTGAGGGCCTCGGGCCTAGACGCCTAGACTCCCAAAGCACCCAGAATAACTGTCTTTCAGCCGTATGGTAGGAGCCTAAACGATTACCAAAATTATGGTCCCATATTTCTTGCGTAATCCCGGTATTTGGTACCTCAAACCGACTTCCAAATAATACCGGTAATTAATTTGGTCCCTATATTGCCTCGTCTTTTGGGTTGACGCATACTGGAGGTCTCTGTGAAGCTTTTTTTCAAGATGTAATTTTTCCGCATGGAGGCGACATACTTGTGTTGGCCACACAGTGCCGAAGCCAAATTTTGAGGAATCATGTATGGTAGTTACGCAAAGCGTCTTTGGGTCCATTCTCGAAATGAGGGTCTGAAGTAAAGGCCTCTTGATGTCCGAGCGCCTCCCAAGTCCAGAAGTATTGACAGCACGAATACTAGCCATGACAGAATGGTAATGGAGGTAGTAATTGTGACAGTCAACGAAGTTTCCACCTTATAGTTCCCTAAACCCTAAACCCTGCGCCCTAAACCCTAAACCCTAAACCCTGGCCCTGCCACCTGGGAGCTTGCAACATTTGAAGCTCAGGAGGGGCCAGTTGGACAAGATTGAGTGCATAGGATTCGAAGGAAAACTTCCGATGGTCCTTCTGAAAATAAAGCTACAAAAAAGTCTGGGAAGTTGATCATAACCTATAGAAACTCCATGACCCTCCCCAAACCCTTACATATCCCTTGAGGCCCCTGTTGGCGTCTTATACTGAGAAACACTTCGGTATAACTGCCTGTGCCTGCTTTTCGACTTTTGGGGCCTTAAAAAAAACAACCAACATTATGGGTTGCATATGTAGGGGTTTACGTGTACTACCCCAATGATAAGGGAGAATCACATAGACAAGAGAATTGCCAATGAAATGCCAACTCAAGCCATATTCGAGGTTTTAAGGGATAATTGTCACTGTTATGGTTTGAGCTTCTTTGTTTAAGATTTGCTATCAGAGTACACATGTGACACTGGTAACATGTGATACTGGTAACAGTTTTACCTTCCACGTCATACAGATACAATTTGCATTGCCTATTTCATTTTAGATTACCGTAAACGGCTCTTTTCTGCCCCGCAAGTCTCCCGTAGGGGTGGCTTTTTTCTCTTTAGGGTTTACAGGGGCTGGTGCTGCAAAAACACTAAACTCCCGCACGCTGTCAATAAAAAGAGCAGTCCTGACTTGTAGCAATACCCACATAGGTGAACAGTGCCAGCTTAGAAGCCGAGAAGATCATGGTAGCAAACCTTTCCTGATTAAGGCTGACAATTGCATTCTGAAAAAAAAGCGACAGCAATTGCTTCAGGATTCTTAGACCTGACTACGAAGCATACCATCTTAATCAGTATCACCCCTAACAAGTGATAACGAGGACTGCTGAAAGAGAATCAAATTTATTTCGCCCCAACCAGGGCGGAACTTTATTAGTGCCCCCCTGGTTTAAGTATCCAAGAGTGACGCTTAAGGATACCTAGAACCCCCAATATTTGGGGTCTTGGACCCTTAGGGGAAGGGCATGGGTCGTTGCAAACCCATGCGAGTATAGGGCGGGACTACATCTCGTTTTGGGTATGGTAGTTTCTAGGTCGAAGATAACCTTACTTTCTTCAACCACCAAAAAATAGCACTTAGGAGAAAAGCCGCCGACGCCCACGCAGTCAACAATGTGCGACTGCTGCGCGGACAGGTCCGTGTCATTCATGGACCTCGCTTTCTGCCACTTCAAGACCATTTCAGTTCGAATAAGAAGCCTAAACGTGCTGGTGATAGTAACCCTTTTCTGTATTTTGAACAGTGGTAGTGATAATACGCATAAAATTGAGAAGGCTGTGAGTCTACTGTTTGGCTATACGCAAGAAAGCTGAGCAATGCTGCTAAGGCTGCATTTCCGGCTGTTTGGCCCCTTCTTTTACCCTAAGGGTCCAAGGACCCAAATAATAGGGTTTTAGGTCCAGAATACCATTATTATGATAGTATTTGGGCCCTAAAACCCCATTATTTGGGTCCTTGGACCCTTAGGGTTAGAAGTCGAGACGAGTGGATTCGCAAAAGGTCCCATGTTTTTAGCTAAACAATGCCAGGTGCCAAGTTATGGACTGTTGGGAAGGCTCAAAGCTCTGAGAGTGACCCAGTTGGACGGCTCGGGGTAGGTTTCAGCTTTTGCGAGCAGACACTTTCAAAACATGCTTGGCTTCTCTTGAGTTGTTTTTCCTTTCGGCTGTTGGCTTCCTCGTGACAAAGCTATGTTATTTTGGTTGTATGTAGTAGTATGTACGCTGTATGCTTATGAACTGATCAACAAACATGTATAGAATAAGTGGCCTGAGTTTTGGAGCTGGAGAAATCAGGCTATGCCGACCGAGCACCATCTCCGGGCAATGGCTCGAGCGAGCCAGGATTGAGAAAAAGTCGCCGGCGCACATCTGTGAATAGCGGGGGAACTTAGCAAGTAGGCAAATGATATTGATAGCTGGTGTTGCTACATGAATCAAAAAGTCTAAAATATCCTTGTAAGAGACCTTGCTTTTGGACTTTCTACAACCTAGCTCAGCTCACCCAAATGCCAGCGGCAAGCGCTGATATCAAAAAGACGTTGTTGGTGCAGGTTTGCTAAGCAAAGGTTCAGGCTTCCGGTAATGCATTGAGCGCTACAGAGGCCAGGCCCATCCCGCAAAACCGTGAGTCTACATATAATGCCCATATACCGCCAAGTCCTTAAGGAAGAATTGCATTTGGGGGAACCCCGAACTCAACACCCTGTATGTCCCTACAACCCCTCGAGGGCTTCTTAAAGGCCTGACTGAGTGCCCATGAAGTGCCCTACTCGGAAGCGTGCCCTGAGCTTCTTTTTTTGAACAACATGTCGCTCTTGCTTTTTCGGAGGTGGAGCTGTGGGTTGTGCGCCAGCTTCTGGCGGGATGGCAAAGCCATGGGGTTAGTCGATTAGTTTGCGGAGTGTTGTAGTTCGAAGTACGAGGTTCCACCTAATAATTCCCAGCGGCTTGGCATACTTGGGGAAGCTGAACACAAAACCCCTCCTGTGTCACCAGCTTCTCAGTCCAATTACCTGACCCTTAGTTTCTGACCCTGCTTTCACCCAACCCTGGTACCTGCGCTCACAAAGACAGGCCCAGATTTTAGGGCCATGACAGGTTACCCGGAGAGAACAAAGCAATCGAGCCACCCTGAACCCCTGACCTCTGACCAACCTGCCACGTGGGCTGAGGCTCTGTCTTGATTGGAGATGGAAAGGAAGAGCTGCTCTTGGAGCTACGAAGGCCCGGAAAGGCGAACAATTGTGCCAGGAGGCAATAGCAGCAGTGGTAGTCGTGAGGATTGTCAAGTGCTAGCCGCGAGCGTGATGATACTGTTGGTGAGATTCACTTCAGAGTTTAGAGCTTAGAGTTTCCGGCGAGAATCAGAATTGAGAGGTTCAGGGCCTATGCATGTGCAAATGTGACCAGATTATGTCCGGCTGGCACTACTGTTGCACCATCTAGCACCGATACTTCCAATGTCTCTTGTTACAGTTGCTGCTGCTGGTACCAACTCCGCTGCCACTACCACCATCACCACAACCCCCAACCACCATCACCACCATCGGCGCCGCCACACTCACCGCCGCCGCCACCACCCGCCACCGCCACCGCCCGCAACCGCCACCAACGGCACCCCCACGGCGGCGATGAGCAGAGATGGTAGCATGTTCATGGTCTCATATACAGATCCTGCATTTGGAATTGTTATTCTTCCCACCCCTGCAGGTGGGCGTTTAGCTAATTCTTGTAGTTCGGATTAGGATTACAAGTGTAGCTCCTTCGGTGTTGAGTAGTATCCAAGTTTCTCAAAGGTTGTGTGAGGCCCTTGCAACATGCATGGCCCCTCGACCTTTGATCTTGACCTTACCCAGAGCCTCTAAAACCCCAGCCCTGGACCCTTCTCTGACCAAAGCCCTGCCGAAAAAACCTAGAAAAGACAGGCTGCTTGCAGCATCCAGTTTCCGGCGCCCCGCTCAGCAATTCAGCTGCTGGCTGGGAGAGTTTAGGCAACAATCATGAAGCTTCAGAGGTGGTCGAGAGTCGGCTGGTTTAGGTCTACACTTTCTTGAACTATGGCAACTATGCATGTCATAGAAACATGGAGGCATTCCATTTCTAGAATTTTGGGCTCGTGTATGCTTGAGGGTTTAGAATACCTTGAGGCGTACAGCTGTATAAGCACCCCTCACCGTGCGGGTTGTGCAAAAGCCTGCGGGCTCGAGGGATTCTGCTGGCCTATGAACTTCATAGGTTCTTCATAGCATGGAATCTAGTGGGGGAAAGTCATTGCTGCAGCGCGAACGTGTGGATCGCAGAGCCGCAAAAACAAAAGCGGCTCTTTCTGCCCCTCAAAGCTTAAACCTTTTGAGGGCGCAAGCGGAGTTGGCAATCCGTCCTGGTGACCCCTGGCAAAAAGATACCGGCCAGAAGGCCCTTGCTGGTGGTTTAGGACGTAGAGCATTCGTTGAAATCGGCAAGTCAACAGCAGGCTCGTGCCGCATGGTCAACCAAGCTTTGGGAGTCTAGTTCATAACTTCAGCACACCTGCAAGCCTTAGATCCCATGGCCCTCTAGACCTAAGGAGGAGGGTTTGGGGGGAATCTTGGAACTCTAAACCCTAAAAGCCTCAACCATGTGGGAGCACTGATGTTTAAACCCTAAACCCGAAATACGCTTGCAAATGGGCCTCTCTCTGGAATGTCGTGCTCTCTGACCAGTGGACCCCGGCACAGATCCCGTGCCAGCAGTGTGAGAACCCTCAATCGATAGGCTCCACTTATCCCTGGTCTCAGTTGTTTGCATTTCTCTTTCTCATCCCTAAAGGCAACAAGGCCCTTGAATTTCTGCCGGAGTCCCCTAAACCCCAAATACCTGCTTCGGCCGTTGCCACCCATTACTAGGCGGCTCAGCCACTGAAGAAACACGTCAGTCTTTACACCCGTACTGGGTAGGACAGCGGGAAGAGCCGATGGAGAATGAAAGTATGGAGCCCGCCCCCAGCTCCTCCCGTCAATGTACGTTAATTGCCCCTTGATGGGAGGGAGTACCCTAAACCTAAGCAGAAAAACCTCGCAGCGACGCTCCAGCATTTTGTACCACAGACGGAGGGGTCTCGGAGGGGTCTTGGGGTGCCTGGCACCTGCTGCACCAAAATTCCTCGGGGCAGCAGGCCCACCCAGAAAGAACTAGGTACTCCGTTGCTCACGATTCGGAAGCGCGAAAATTATCTTAGGGTAAGAATTGAAGGCGTAGCCTTAAACCCTAACAGGAGATTATTTGGATGGTAGTCTGTGATGTCTCACGGCGGGTGGGGAATTTGAAGAAAGCCGTCTCGATGACTTCTATGACGATGTCGACAAGGTTCGCTGGGCGCCGGACGCCTCGCCCATCCCTGGAAGTGGGGTGGCGCCATCGGCGCGTGGACAGTCTGCCCTGCGCAGGTAGACGCCGTAAACCCTAAAACCCATTCCCCCTCACTGCCCCTTTCACAGAACAAGGCCTAAGTAGACTCATAGTTCCGCTTTCTTTAGGGTAAACCTTTTTCGTTCAGGAGGGCATAGTACAGGAGTCCATTATCTCAGACACCCTCTACATTCCGTGAACCTAAGTTCCCAAGGCCAAGCCGGAGATCGGAAGCCGCGATAGGGGCCTGAATGAGCTTGGTGGAATGGGTTTTGGGTTAAGGGCCTGCCTTCGTTAAAGGTTGAGGCTAAAACCCTAAACCTTAAACCCCAAACCTTAGGGTGTTACACTCTGGGCAAAGCCTTGAGCCGAAGGAGGTGCCCAAGTCGGGATTGAATGAGCTTCAAAAGGCTGTTCTACTCAGGAACATATGAGCTATAGGAAAAACTCCTTAGAGGGGGCTGGTTATCTAGGGGATCTAAAGGAGTATTATAGGGCTTATTAAGGGGGAGAGTAGGGGTTTAGAATACTGCTCATATTGGGTTTTTGGGTTTGGGGTTTTTCGCAGCAGTATGTAGCAATTCTTGTTCCCGGCAGATCGCGCAGAGTCTGGATGCAAAAGGGTCAGGCCAAGACATCTACGCAGCTAAATTCCTGCCAGCTGAGTTTTCCTGAGAGGGCAGCATGCCTTGCAGATGCATGATTCAGCTAGATGTAAGAAGACTAGTCGCACATTGAACAATCTGATCTGAATGAGGTTGTGAGGAAGAAAAATTCACAAGAAATGTGCCAAGCTCAAAGCTTGGGGCTTATCCGGTGTCGGGATAAGTTTGCTTTTCGGGCGGGCTGTCAAGGTTGGGTGGCAGTGCTTTGGTAGAAAGCCTAGACAACGCCATGTCTGGGTGTTTGCGCGACTGGCATTCAGGAGTGTAGCAGAGGCTCTTTGGCAAAAGCTGGGGTAGTTGACTTTCAAAAGATATCCAAACTCGTAATTTTCTGACCGTCTGTCAGAAATTGGCAGTGGGTGCAAACACGACACCTAGGACCTAGGTGTCGCTGCGCTATCGTGTCGCAATCGCATTGTGGGGAGCGTGTAAGCTTCGATTGGTCCATATTTGAGAGTAGCTGCATGCTGGTGCGAAGTAGGCATCGATTTGGATATCCTTATGGCTTCTTGCAGACATATGCTGTTATTGATGCTTAAGGATCGAGATACGCCTTCGCGGGCAAGGGGCTTGATTTAACTGCTGCATGCACGTGAGGGTCCTTGGATATCGAAGACGTTTAAATCTACTATTAGAATCAAAGCTCTTTGGATACAAAATAAGATGAATACCTAAACAAAACGGTGCGGCCGCTTGCGGACATGTCGCTCGCGCGGGGCCTAGTTTTGCCGGCTCTCCATTAAAATGCCTCCTGCAGGCTTCTTAGGGGATCTTACTTTCCCGAGATATCAGGGCCTTTCGGAGAAGCTAGAGGTTCTAAAATCTCTGAGATCTTTGCCCGAGAGGGCAACCAAAATTCTTGGAGATTTTGGTCGGCCACCCCTCTCCTCTCTCCGCCGCCCCATTTATCTCTCTCTGGCTGTCTGTGCAGTGGCTCGATCGTTGGGCATGGGGATCGCACTTTACGGACCAGCATGTGCAGCGCTGCAGTTCCCGCATGTAATTTGTGCAAGTTGGCAAGCATGGCCATGCTGCCTTGTTGCTGGATGATGATTCAGTCAAACTTGAGAAGGGATTCAAAGATCCGAACAAATTTCCAGCCTTCTTCAGCCTCAGCCAGGCACTCCGAACAAAGCACTCCCGGCGCCGCCACAGACCTGCACAGTTCTGTCAGTCCAACTCGGTCAATTTTGAATCGGAAGGATGGTCAATCAGTCAGGGCGCCGGTCAATCTCTCCGTGTTTCGGTCCGTCTACGAGTCTGTCAGTCGATCTGGAAGTTCATCGGTTAGACCGTCTATCTTCTGTCGAGTCTGTCGGTCTCTCATTCTGCGAATCAAACGTTTGCTGAAATCTGGAAATACGTCTGCGTCTGTCCATCTATTAATTGGTCTTTCAATCTAGCAACGTATCCGTCAAACGGTCTGAAAAGAAAATCGCCGAGATATTAATCTATCATCCTATCATTAATGAATCGATCTATCGACCAGATACGAATAATCTAGAAA
The DNA here is from genome assembly GCA_905231905.1 of Symbiodinium pilosum. Taxonomy (NCBI): domain Eukaryota; class Dinophyceae; order Suessiales; family Symbiodiniaceae; genus Symbiodinium; species Symbiodinium pilosum. The sequence continues at coordinate 35,680 of CAJNIZ010034592.1, forward strand.
ATTTCAATTATTTTCAGAACGCGATATAATAGATAATAGATTCATAATCATATATAAAAATATAAATTCCCCATATTCTCTCAAATTCAAGAAATATCTCAGAAATTAATAAATACGAATTGGAGAAATTAATAAATATATATAAGCCTTCGAATTTGATGATCATCTTATTCAATTTCTTCAAATCGAAGATAAGATGATCATAGAATCTCTTATAAAGATATCTTATATATAGAAATGAATATTTCTAAATCTAATAGAAATGAAATATTGCTAGAATCTAATATTCATCGAAATTCATTTTTATGAATATATGAAATATTACGATATCTATTTATAATATCTTATCTAAATTAATTCTTATAAATAATTCAAATATATTCAATTTTTCTTCAAAAATTTAATAAATTAATAGATTTTCAATAGGTTTTTAGCTTTACATTCTTGGAATTGATCTGCTGCCTAGAATAATAGAAAATGATTATTTGAATCAAATTGGATAAATTGAGAAATATTAGATCGTTCTCTCGAATCGTTATAGATCTCTATCCTAGATCTATTTTCTTCCGATTCACCAAATAGATTTAAATAAAGAAAATAAATAATTCGCAATCTCTGGTCGTTTCTGTTCGTGCGATTCCCATATCCAATCCGAATTTTCTACTTCAATTATATTTCTTTGATTATCTACGCGGCGACTTAGGAGAATCTATAAATCTCCCTGGCTCCAAAATCTCCGAGATTTTATAATTCCTAAAGAGTCGGCGGAAAGCTAAATCGTGAGCGAACGAAATGATCGTAGATAGTCACGTCATAATATTGAGATAAATTGGTATGACGTTAGATATAGAGAGATCTTTGAGGTTATTTTGGGAGAAAGAATCACGGATATCTAATGGCTGCAAGCTACGTTCCCCAATTTCAGCGGTGACTTGGGATTTACTACGGAAAAGATTCTCCTTGGAGATCAAATTTTCAGAAGAGCTGACTTGGCTTACGTGATAGCGTATCGAGCGCTGGCCCCATTGATTGAAGCCTTGGTTCCTCCCCGATTGGATCATTCGAGAATAGATTGGGCCCCCGCGGTTCAGAGATTTACGCAGATATTTCCTATTTGACAGTCCGAATTGGAGAATCCGGATTTCAGATCTAAATAAAAAGATTTGATGGAAATTGGGATACTCTCCTTTCGTAGGGCTACTAGTGACCTTCTTTCTGATCTCCAAAAAAGGGTCTTGCAAGCTTTTGCCGCTCCTTGGGCGGATGGATGGGATCGGGCTGCTCCGAGTCACGCTTTTGATACTTGTTTAATTAACGCTGTATTCTACGATATTCTTTCCATGCAGCTTCGCAGATAAATTTTCGAAGGCGATATGGCATGCCCACGATATCTCCAATCTCAAGATTCCTTTGGATATCATATATTTGCGTATCATATGCTGGGGAAAAAATCAATCCTTCATAATATGATTCGTGATGAAATCTATAGAATTCTGCAGGAGGGAAATCTTCATTACAGATTGGAACCCAATCATCTCTTGTCAGATTCGCCAGGCCAGCGCCCTGCAGATATTTTAACGATCCCTATTACTCTCTATAGATAATCTACTTGGGGTCTGATGCCGAAGATTGCGCTTGATATCTCAATTATCTCGCCTTTCCGGTCGTCTAATTTGGGGTAGGGTAATTAATCAGCTGCTAAATCTCAGGCGGAGCGTAAACGGAGAGATCATGAGATGGCCTTCAGATATCAATCCCAGGGCATAGGATTTGAATCATTGGTCTTTGAATATTCTGGAGACCTGGAATCGGAGGGAGATCGTCTTCTGACTACGTTTTGCCGAGCTATCGATATCAATTTGCGTCGAAAGACTGGATCTATCTATCAGATATTGAAATAATATATTTCCTTCGTGATTCAGAAATATGGGCATATTTGCTTGCAGCGGACTAGGGACCAAAACCAGAGTTCGCCCAAAATCCATGATCATTCTATTCAATTCCTGCAAAGATATTCTGAGGGAGGATGATCATTGGAATTGCTGATAGGATCCAACGCGCAGGATATGATGATTCTGAATCTGAGGGGACGAGATCTGAAGCGAATAGATGATTGGGGACAGAGTATCCTATTTTCTCATGACTTCTCCATTTCGTTTGAGGGTCTGCTGTTGCGTTGTTGTTTTTCCTTCTTTCGGCGTCTTCTTTCCCGTCTAATTCGTGGCGGGGAGGGGGGGGTGGCGAGGTTTCACGATTGGAATGCGGACGCCGAATCTTTTGATGATTCTTTTTCTCTCAAACGAATAGGAAGATTGGAAATCTTGAATAGCGAGATTTCTTCTTTTTCGCCTCGAATCAATATGGCTATAGATATCCACGTCCATATTTCATGGCAGATTATATTTGCAGAATTGAGATAAATTTTCTTCATAAAATTAAAATAACGATAAATTCAATATGATTTTTTCAAATCTTTTTGATATGAGAATATATTCTCAAGAAAATATTAGAATTGATCCGTTGCCTATAACGAATCAATATAGAAGATCCTATATGACGAAATACGATCAATCTATAGATTCCGAAAGATTTTAGATCTAGATCTCATATCTTCATATCTATATATTCTATCAAAAAATTATCAATCGCGCGGTCCTGAGCATCCGATCCGATCTTTCTATTTCATTTATCTCTTCTTGATTATCTATGTGGCGGCTCGAGAGAGTATTTAAATCGTCATAGATAAATACGATCAATTTATAAATTCTGAAAGATTTTAATTCTCTATCTCGAATCTATGCTGAGCAAATAATCAAAAAGAGAGAACTCATATGAAAGATCGCTCCAGAAGCAGGGACAATATGACTAAAAATCTCCGACGTCGCTTATATGAAATATATTTCGAGATCTTAGAATCTCTAGCGTTTCCGAAGAATTCTAAATTCTCAGAGATTTTAGTTATTGGAGAGCCCGCCAGAAACCTTCTCCATGTGAATCAGAAAAACAAATTCGCATGCGAGCGAAATAATGGCAAATAATCGCGTCGTATTAATGAGATATATAAATTGTCGTTAAATAATAATATAATTAATAAAATATTTTTAGAATATTATAAGAATATCATTTTCAATTATGAAATTATGATATAATATAAAGCTTGCAATAGCGGAATATCTTCATTAAAATATACCCGTATCGCCAAACGAGCCGATAGAGAAGAAAATATTGCGTAGAATTCCAAATCTTATATTTTTATAATTTGATATCTCGAAAATAAGCGTCGGTATTTTGAAATTGAGGGCTGCCAGATCAGCAATAATTGAGGGAATCGCGTTTTTGGGAGCATTATTGCATTTATCAAATTGCTCCTCGAAAATAGGGGCTCATTTTGAGGCATTCCTGAAGGGGCGGATTTGCGGACTGGAACCCAATAAATTAGAGAAATATTTCAAAATCTAATCATTTTTTTTTCCCCTCCATTTTTCGTATCTCCATATATATAATCCACTACGGATAGATGAAATTTCAAGATAAAATACGATGTATAGACAGAGCTGGGGATTCTATTCCCTTGATATTTCATGAGATATCGTTAAAAATTATTTCTCTTCTGAGAGATCATCATCGAATAATTCTATAAGAAATTAAGATAGCAAGTGAAAAATGCGGTCATCCAAAAATTCTCGAAGATCTAGAATCTCCGTCCCGGATCTATATATTCCGCTAATAGAGATATTAGCAAGGCGAAAGCCGCAAATAACTAAGAGAATATTATCAAATTTCTCTATTTTATTAATAGATATGCTTGCTAGTCACGGTCATTTTTATCATTAATCAAAAACGACTGATCTATAGATTCTGAAAGATTTTAGCTTTCCATCTCAGATCTATATAGGCCGCTATATAAATAAAGAAAGAAAAAGAAATAATTCGAAAATTCGATTATTGAGATTCAAAGCTTTCCACTTCATTTATCTCTCTTCGATTATTCCTAATACAGCGGATCAAGAGAGCAGATAGATGTCCGTATATAAATGCGACCAATCAAATATTCTGAAAGATTTAGATCCTCTGAGCCGAATATATATAAGCTGCCGACCAATCAGTCATATAATCAAAGAGAAATGAATCACGTAGAACCTCGTTCAAGAAGAGGGGGGGGCCCCACGGTCTACGACGATCTCCAGCCCAGAATTTTTACTTCATTCATTTCTGATTATTATGCGGAAGCTCAAGAGAGCGCATATCAAATACGATTATCCCATTTTCATAATACCCCGAATAATTACGTACGTAACCAACAAGCAAGAGAAATTTCATGAAAAGCCGCTCCGCATAAAAAGAACGCACGACCAACAATCTCCGAGATTTTTGGTCGCGCCACCCGCAACAACAATCTGAGATTTTAGAGCCCCTAAAAACCCCCAGGAGGTATTTTAGAGGCGAGCCAGAAGGGCTAGGCCGCGCGCGGTCGAAATAACCGCAAGTGGCCGCGCCGTAATATTGAGGTATATATCTTAAATATATTGAATTTATTTAAAAGAGGTTGTATCCCTCAAATCCTATTCAAATTCCTCATCTATAATCTTAAATCTTTAGATTTCTAAAATCCAAAAAATCCGATTTCAAGAATCCTAAATATCTATATCCCAAATTCCTTTCGAAGAATAAGAAATATGAGCTTATATATCTATATCTCATATCTGGAATATCTAAAGAATCAGCTCTCCTTAGATCCGATCTCCGATTTCATTCATATCCCTTTATATATTGGGATTTCCTTAAATTAGGGATACCTTCTTGGGGCCCCCTCATAATAAGGATTTTCATATTTTGTTATTTGCATTGCAGTCCCCCTGTTTAGGAAAAATATTGGATTTTGTTTATATGGACCCATATTCTGAGAATATATTTTGAATTCCTCCGAGCTGATGTCCCTAAATTCATAAACCCCTGAAACCCTCAATCCTGATCCCTAAGCACCTAAGCCCTAAACCAAAAGGTTGAGTGCTCAGGGCTTTCCTCAGGACGATGCCTACGGCTTTCCTGCAGGGGTCGGGCAGATTTTTGGTGCTGCGGCCCACATTGCTCAATGGATTGGGGTTAGTATTTGAGGTTTAGGGTTTAAAAGAACTGTTTCGGTAAGGGTATAGGTTTGCTTTAAGATTTAGTGGATCTGGAAAATTAGGTTATTATGTCGAGACTCGGGCGTGTTTAGGGGGTAATGAGGATTGGGGAGGCAGAAGCAAGGGGATTTCAGCAAGCCTCAATTCTGACTGTGCATTGCGCAACAAGCCTTGATAACGGCCGCTGACTTTCAGAAATCCCCATGCGGTGGCATAAGCTTTGCTTCTTGCCCACACATTTGCAGGCTTGAGCCAGGCCGCGCGCATTGAGGGTTCCAAAGAGCATGTTTACCTGGCGGCACAAAACAACTTCTAGACCGTTTTAAGATCCTAAACATCAAGCCATGTGTCCTAAATCCCCTAAACCCTAAAAAACCCTACCCCTAAACCATCAAGCCATATGTCCTAATTCCTAAGGCCTCACCCGCGCGTCATGCGCATGCGGCCGAGTGACGCTTGGGCTCACACCGTGGCATCTCCGATACCTGCACCATGACGTAATGCAGCTTCTCACTTCAAGGGCTGGGTTTAGGGTTTAGGGGTACACAGGGTTCCGGGTCTGCAGTATGTGTTTTGGGGTGGGCAACGCATGGACATAGAACGCGGTAAGCCATTAGCGCTCATGCTATTGGCATGGTTCTGCTTTGAGGTCTTATTACCCAAATACAGCACCATTAGCAGTGGGTCGTCTTCTCTGTCCATCCAAGCAAGTAGGTTATAAAGGGGCTTATAGGAGCCCAAACACGATTGTTTTTACGGTGCTTGCTATAAGACCCTGAGTCTTCAAGTACTGCATCCCGGTCAAAACGGTGCCTCTCTCCGTTCGCCACCCGGCACGGAGCAGTAGTTCGGACAGGACACGGCACCGCAGGGGTTCAAGCACGTGGACTCGTCCAAATGCCCTGGGCCGCGCAGAAACCAAGGCGGCATTGCCCGACCCTAAACCCTAAGCCCCAAACCCTAAACCCTAACTCTAGGGATCCACTGCCAAACACCCTCGTAATTACCGTGCGCTTGGGGGCTTTTGTGAAGCTCAGGGGTTGAGATTTGGGAGTTAGCCTTGGTCTTTCAGAGACTCACCGGAAAAACAGCTATGTCTGCTTCATATCTAGGGAGTTTTGTTGGGACACTGGAAAGTCACGGAAGGAATTTCAGAACCTCTCCTCAGTTGCGGAGGGAAATTCTGTAGGGTTTACTTACTGGTGGTTAGTAGGTGATGGAGAAGTCCAGAGAATGAGGGTTGAACATTTTTGAGGTATTTGGGGGCATGTACGGGGGACTTCGAACGCTTTAACTCTAAAACCTTTCACACCTAAAAAAGCTCAGGTTAGGCCCCCACTCAGTAATACGAATATTTAGGGCCCCTGATACAATTACCAGTGACTGCTGGTGGTCACTGTTAATGGGCAGGGCCTACCCTAACCTAAACCATGCAAAGATGTTTGTGTCAGAGCGCGCTCCACTCCAGACCGGTTTCATACTAAAACTCAAGGGATACAATCATGGAAAAGTACATGGAAAAGGTTGCGGAAAGTGAAACTCAAACTTGGACTGTATAGAGGCGCGATAAAACCCTGCATGACCCTAAGTATCCTACATCCTAAACCTTCAAAACTACGCCACTAGAGTTAGGGTACTAAGTTATACTAGGATAAGATAGACCCAACAGGTTCAAGGTTACATACTCAGCCACTGAGTTTTTCAGCAGTTCGCAGTGCAAACAGTTCTGACGGCCAGCTGTTTGATGCCCAAATTTGAAATCTTAATCAGGGCCTTGAGGAACCACTGGGTTCAGGGTAGTTAAGGGTCATATAGCATACGTAGATTAAATAAGGGCACATAGGGGTTACGATTTATGGGGATAGCTGGGGTCATCAGATGGCCTATAGAAGTTATACGTATACTTACTAAGTCCCCGTGACCGGCAGCTAAGAAACCTAAACCCTGAACAACAACAAAATTGAACTGTGCGGCACTCGAAATTGCACCTCTTCGGCTCCTTGAATCGTCTGAATGCAAAGGTTCCATGGGTCCACTTCTGGGCTAGACCTAGAATAACCTCGTGTCATCTAGGGATGCCTAGGAATATGTAGGGATGAATTGGGAGTAGGGTTTAGCATTTACACAACTTTATATATATATATATATCAATCATTTAGGACTTAACGTTTTAGGGCCTACCTGGAGTAACCCATGTACCCCCCGCCAAAAAAAAGGCTTTGCATCCAACATGCTGTTATTTATGTACCCAATACGTTGGTCTCTTTACCTTTTGAAGGTCTAGGTTATTCTACATAGGAGTACGCTTACCTCACACACCATCTACCTACAGTTTAAGGGATCGAAATACCTAGCGGTCTGTGTGTTCAAATCTCCTCGCAGCCCCGATATGGCCTTATGGTCTGCATGGCTACCCTCATTTTTAGCAGCATACTCCAAAAAACACGCTTCCAATTGGTCATGGCCTTGCTCCTTCACACGCACAGCGCCCCCGATACGGCGCAGGGTTTGGATTTCATAGGTTTGGGGCTTATAGGCCTGTCTAGACCTGCTAAAGCAGAACGCCGTACCATAGCCTGCAAGGTATGCTTTACATAACCCCTACATAACCACTATAATATAGTAGCTTCCATTTTCTTTTCCATTAGCCCTATGTAACCCTATTACTCATTCAGGACTACCGCTGGGGAGGTTTGACTCTGAGGTAGGAGGCCAGTGCTTAGCGTCAGCCAAACCAATCTCCAAGGGGCATTTTCAGAGTGCTGAAGGGTAAAAGCTTTAGGGGTTTAGGGTCATTGCTTGATCAGTTGCACTTCCTCATTGGGACGGGCGTTTGCTGCCGACTTCGGGACTTGAAGCTTTGGATTTCAATGTGATTGGGTGCGTGCAACACGGGCTGTTGCTTAGGTATGTTGTACGGGATGTAGTAACCATTCATGAGGCTACGCTGCGCTGAAAAAGGATTGAAAGTCGACACCTTCTGCTACATTCTGACTGACTAGTCCAAAAGGGTCCATGCAGCCATATAGTACGTACTTCGGACCCAGAAGGGATTCCATATTCCTAAGTATATGCCATATAGCTACATGGACGTTTTGGAAGTGTGGCCATGATTACTCCAGTGCTTTCGCAGCACCTGGTTCCCAACCAAACAACAATTCCCTGAATTGTAAACCCTACACCCAACCCCGCAACACGTCCCTAAACCCTAAACTCTAAACTCTAAACCCAATGCCCCCAACACCACAGTAGTGGGGCGGATCAACTATAATACCATATAAAAATACTAGCGCTAGTAACCGTAACTGTACTAACTACTACAACAAAAACAGTAAAAGAAGCAACATATTCAAGACCCTAAACCCTACAACCTCCCAAACCCCCAACACTTCCTTAAACCCTAAACCCTAAACCCCCCCAAGCACTTGGTGGGGGCTATAACCCCTATATAACCCAATGACCTCCACATAACCCCTATAACCTAAACTCTAAACCCTAAACGCTAAACCCTAAACCCCAATCCCCTGCAACCCCCAGTCTGTTGAGCGAAGCCACCAGGCATGATGTTTCCGTGTGGCGGTTCCAGGCGTCGTTATGTCCGCGGCAGGTGTTCATCATCACACCTCCATAGAGCAGAGAACGGGGTTACGGGTTTAGGTTTCAGGGTTCAGAGTTTGGGGTTGGGGGTTGGGGGTTTAGATTTCAAGTTTAGGGTTTAAGGAATGTACCTCCTGTTAGTAGACGTAATGTGGACGGAGGAAACCTTTCGCCACTGCAGTTACCTAAGCTATGTTAAGTACCTGTTTGGAAGATACATCAGGCGGTGTAAGATTTCTTCTCTCCACCGTCGTGTATGTGTCAATTCTTGGAACTCCATTCTAAATCCCGGAATATACAACCCCTAGACCCTAAACCCTAAACCTTAGAATATGAACTCATGAGGCGTAGAATAGTCCCCGTACAGCCCCTGCTTGCCATACACCAGATAGGCTCTATCTGCGTTGAGACCACCGAGCCAAAACCCCAAATCCATTGGTTCGCAGTTTAGGGTTTAGGGTTCTACTACCACCCTTTATACTACCCCTGCCCCTTGATTCCCCCCTTATCTAATTAAGGCTACTTCTTGATAACTAGGCCTAAGTAAGGTTAATAATGCGAGAACCTAGTGATGGGTTAGTATAGGGGGGGATAGTAGAGGAACCCATGAAAGAAACCAAATGCACCCAAGCCCAGCTGAGTTGTTTGTTTGGGGGGCCGACCCACGTGAGATTCCGTGCTTTCTGTAGCTCAATAAGCTGCCCCTTTACATATCAGTATATCTCTCCAAACACAGTATCCCTATTTCAGATGCGCTATCCCTACACCAAAGGAATACCTTTACTCAAGATATGAGGTCCCTACTGTGGATAGAGGAAATCCTGCACCAGCCTAGATATCCAACCCTAAAACCTAAACACCAAACCCTAAACATCCTTACCATGCTGCAAAGCTTTCGCTGCTTTGTGCTGTGCCTGGCTGTGATGTCAACTCGGCGGCGAGCTCCGAAGTGGTTGCAGAGCCTTGGATTCATTGCGGGGCTTTCATTCCCTAGGATGTGAAAGGGTTTCGGGTTTAGGGATCCAAGTAGCCCAATGTATAACCCTAAAAGTAGTGGAGAATCAAATGGAAAAATCAAATGGACAATGACATGGACACTAGGAGTTCATAGGGTTGTATAGGGATCCAAATAGCCCAATGTAGGTAATATCTATAGAATTTAGTGCCTAGTCTTTGGCTTATTTGTATACTTGGATCCCTAGGGATTAATACATGGTTCAAAGTTTTCGGGGATTCATGTCGGCGTTTCAAACACATGGCTTAGTGGTTGAGAGTTTAGAGATGCGTATTTTTATGGAGGCTGCTTAGGGACCCTAGGCAGAATGATTTAGAATAAATAAATTCCAATTCCCAATTTAGGGCCATCTTGGTACTATTACCTATACAAACCGCCATTTAGGGTGAGGTCGGGTGAGGTCGCTTTAAATTGCCCAGCCTAGGGGTATTTGGTGTTATGAGGGGGCTATGGGGGTTGATTTTAGACAGAACCGGAGGATGATTTCCATAAAGACGGAAACCCTTAATCTACCCCGGTTTAGGGCTTAGGGTTTATGGTTTGGGATTTAGGGTGTAGGGGTCAGTCCTTCCCAAAATCCTATAGCCCTCATAGTTGGTACCCCTAGGTATTTTGAAGCCCCCATTTAGGCGTCACACTCACAAATGATATATTCATTCGTTGCGAAGCTTCCTTCCCACCAAAACAAAAGAAACCGTAAACACTAGAAAGCTCCATGACAGCCAATAGTCAAAAAAAGACCCTAAACCCTTAAACCCTACTTTGCTCCAGCCGTGGCCCTAAAACCCTAAAACTCTACACCCTAAACCCAGAAAGCCAATAGCTGAACGTCTAAGTAGCAACTTTACTTAAAACGAAGCCCCTAACCCCCAAACTCTGAACCCCAAAATAGTAGTTTGCACTTTCTTTTCCATTATCCCTATGTTCCCTATTTAGGGTTTAGGGTAGACCTCTGATTAATAAACCCCCTCCTTTCAAGGGCCTGAATTGAATACTGAAATCCCAATTATAGTCCCCATTAAGGGAAAGGGGTTTATTCATTAGGGGTCTACACATGGTTACCCTAAACCATGCCCCCAAAGGCCTTGCTTCTCAAGCTTGCTTTGCAAAACAAACATCTGGGTGGTTCTCAAAATTATGGGCCACGTTTGGTTATGGACTATATTACGGCACCTATTATTTCATCTGAGCCCTAAACCATAGACTGCAACATCGGTTTATGGTTTAGGAGTTAGGGTGTAGGGCTTCGGGCCCGAACCTCTGGCCGCATAGAGGCTATACGATACGTACAGCTACTAAGTGGCCCCTGATCGTCCAAGTAAACATCAAGCCAAATCTACAGCCCTATACAACCCCAACATCACAGCTGTATGATCCCTTAATATACCTTTCTATATTTCCTAAATCCCCTCTATGCAGTACTGCTGATACTAAAGCCCTGCATGAACTTGGTGTGTTATAAACCCATAAGCCGCTAGGTATAAAGTACTTAGGGTCATGTGGAACCATTAATATCAACCTTATACACCCCCTATACAATAGCAGCTTCCATTTCATGTTCCGTCTTCTTTTCCATCTGGTTCTCCATTGCTTGGGGTACGTAGTTTCCCTAAATCCTACATGCAAAACCCTAACCCCTAAACCAATCAACATCCCCTGCAACCTGCTTATCCCCCGTATAAACCTAGACCCTCCTCCTACCCTCTATTAGGGCCTAAGTACCTATTATTAGGGACCATATATCCCTAACTAAGAGTACAAGGAGGGTCCTGGAAGCCTTTTCTTCTCCGGTCCGGGTAGCCGGACAGCCCTAGGGTGATGGCTGCGCCTGCGGAAGAGTCACAAGGATCATCCTACGTGGCACTTAGGACCCCTTCTAAGGGTTAACCCTTAGGTACCTATAGTAGGAATATGAAGGGATCCCAAAGGGTTAGACGTCTAAGGTCCAAGCTAAGTCCCAAGGAGCATCTTACTGGTGCTTCAAACGTTGTTTTTCCGCTTGCATGACGCGCTTTAGGGTTTAGGGTTTACGGTTTAGGGCATGGGACTTTCCCTTAATTAGGAGTACCTGCTTGGGAGTTCTGATAACCAGGATTACACACGTAGGTCTATATGTTGGGAAACTATCATGTCATCTAGGGTTTCAGATGCTTCAGGATATTTTGTGAGCTGTAGTCTAAACTCCTGGTGTCCCCCTTAATACCGCCTATAGCAGTCCCCTATATAATCCACTCTATGGCTCCCCATTTAAGGAGTTTAGACTACAGCTCATGTAGGCCTTAGGGATTCGGGTTGGGAGGTTGCTTCAAGGGGAGATGGAGAAGAAAGTAGCAACTACCCCATTTTGTAGGGTCTGGGGTTTAAGGTTTAGAGTTTAGGGTTCAGGGTGCTTAAAGGGAAGTGGATCCCTTAAATAATCCTTCTTCCGATACTTCATAGAAGCTCCTATATTCCCTCCAGGACACCTTCTGAAGCACCAGTAGGTCATGGTAATACTGTCAATGTGAAGTTCCTGCGTGACAGTTTATGCTGAACATCCAGAATTCGCAGGAATTGCATGGTACCTAAGCTTTTGCAGGGTTTGGGTATCAAAACTAGCTTAGGCTTCCTCACCCTTTAAAGGTGACGGCAAGGATTGTGTCACTAGTTTTGTTTGGAGGGATAGCTTGACTGATGGCATTCTTGGGAGTTTCTTTTAACGGGGGTGCCATCAGATCCCTTCAAAGCGGAAAAGCGGCATGATGTGATTTGGGTTAATGATTTCGCAAAATCGCGGTACCGTTGGAAGCGCGAGGACATGCTGGGAGTGCACAGGGGATTGTTTGAAAACACTCGTATGACTATGTTAGGCATCATCATCGTAGCGGTAGTGTTGGTATGTGGCGCCAGTGACCATAGTTGCAATACTCATGCTACTGATGGTACAGACTAACAGCAGCAGCACTGGCAGTAGCGATTCATACTTGCAATGCTCGTGATGATGCTACCACGACTTGCAGTCATGTCTTTTACGACAGTAATCAGGGCATGAACAGTGCAGTGAGCGTGTACCTGAAGCGACTTCGCAGCATAACCTGTGGCTCTGTAATTTGCCGCTACGCGCATAAAAGCAGAAAGTGGTGCTCTGTAATTTGCCAGAGTTTTATGGCTTACACCTAGTAGTTGGGGAACATTTACTACGAAACTTTAGGTCACCAACCCTAAACCCCTAAACCTTGCACCCTAAAATTGATATCGTAGGACCGTAGGCTATCCACGATGTTTCAAAACACCCTAAACCCTAAACCCTTACCTAAACCCTGAACCCTAAACCTTAAACCCTAAACCCTAACCCTAAACCAAAAAAAAATGAACCCACTTCACAGCCCAGTAGCGAGCTCTCATCTCCTCAGGCTCGACTGCAGATTTGGATTTAGGGGTCTTTGGGTTTAGGGTTTAAGATTTGGGGTTTAGGATTTAGGGTTTAGGATTTGGGATTTAGGGTTTTAGGGTTTATGGCTTTAGGGACTTCAGGTTTAGGGTTCGGGGTCTCTGGGTTAGGGGTTTAGGGTTCAGAGTCTTTGGGTTTAGGGCCTAGGGGTTTTGGGTTCAGGGTCTTTGGGTTTAGGGGTTTACGGGGCAAGGGTTTATAGGGGTCAGGAACTAGGGTGTTTAGGGTTTAGGGAAGGGGTTTAGGTGATTCCCTCTCCCAGGTTATATACGGATCACTTGCGAGTTATAAGTGATAAGGGTCATATGGATGCGGTCACCTTCTGAAAGGACAATAGTCCTTGTAGAGCCTTTTTGTGTTAAGTTGGTTCTCACGCCTCTTGCTGGATCACACGTAGGAAGATGCTGTATTCCAACCTAGAGTGAAGCCCCTAACCACGGAATCTGAACCCTGCATCCTAGTGCGGGAATCACCAGAATATTCCTCTACAATCCCTACGCCGATTTCCAAACGCCGATAGTCCTGGGAACTTACAATGGACGCCATGACAGCAAGGGGGCCCTCTGAGACAAGAGCCGCTGATCGCATTTTGGCCTTCACCTTTACGTCAAGTATGTTTGTACTGGACTATGGGATATTATCTCTGTTTAGCCTAGGATTATTCTGTACCTAGTACCCAACCCCAGCCCTAGACTCCAAACCCTAAGTCCTTTATAACTTGGGAATTTCGCTGCCAAGCTTTGGACTGTGGCCAAAGCACGGGCAAGCTCTTGTCGATGAGGCAGGTGAGAATGGCAAGGCCCCAATTGGGCACCTGCATGCAACTAGGGGTTGGCTGTTTATAGTACTACTTGGAGGGTCAGTGGGACTTAGTAAGTAGGGTAATGACCCTATAACTCATATTGTAACCCTAGTTATCCCCCCTTATTAACCTACTTACTAAGTCCCCCTGACCCTCCAAGTAGCCACCCCGAAAAATGGATAATCAAATGGCAAATGTCAAAGAACATTAAGTTGAGACTGGGCGTAGGCAGGGAGTTCTTATGTAGGGAAGTGTTTCTCAGCTAGTTTGGCACACTACCAAACACGCGCTCTCCATAGCCATTCTTGTGAGGAACGCTCGGAAATTGAATGGATATGACTTGGGGGTGTTCAGTAGCCTAGACCCTCCTCCTACCCTCTATTATGGCCTAAGTACCTACTATTAGGGACCATCTATCCCCAATTAAGGGTACAAGGAGGGTCCTGGGGGTGAGTTTACGTTTTTTGGCTCTCAAAGTCAGGACTTGCTTCAAAGGTGTCAAAAGGATTAGATGCCATAGGCCTACTTCGGAATTGTCCGGGGATTCGGCGTTCTCTAAACACACTGCCCTTAGGTCCCGTAGGATGCGAGGAGCTAACAAGAGGGTTCGCTTGAGGATAAACTTATGGAAACCCCTAGTCAAGGGTTTTCGAGCGTAGCTTGAATCTGTTCGTTCCGGTCTTGCGGGTTTGCAGTTTGCAGTGTATCTTCGGCAATATTAGAGCTATAAGCATCATGAGAACTTCATAGCAACAGCATGAATGAGATGCTTAGTTCTGGTCCGTTTCGTGCGGCAAGCCGAACCACCAACCGTATCAGCAGGGACTCTAATCAAGCTCAAACTCACAGCATCATAACATGTTCGTAATGGTTCGTAACGTGCAACATCTCTAACACAAGAAGGCACCAATACACCCTGAACCCTCAACCTCAGCACATCCCTAGCCAGAAACATCGCAACTGTAAAGATGGCGTGGCGGTGGATTCCGAGCTTAGGGTCTAGGTATCCTGAGAACTTAACCCCCAAACCCAAAACCGTGTGGGGTGGACCTAACAAGTGCTTAGAGTTCAGGGGTCTGATCTGGTGCGGACCTTAACATAACCCAGAGGGTCCAATACCCAATAATAAGGTACTTGGGTTTTAGGTAATAGTAGTTCTAGTACAGTTTTGTGGAATATATGGTTATTGGGTACTTGACCCCTATAAGCCATTCAGAAGATTAAAAAAAGACTACCAGGAAAAACGGCCACACTTAACGCTAGCAACACAGATAGCAATAATGACCGCGAAAGTAATAATATCAAGATCATGTACTGACAAACAGCTCTTGGTTTACGGACGCCGGTGAAGCTTGCAAAGCAAGTCCCTGCAGAGACATGGGGGTTTCCCAAAATTAGGGGTACGATCTGGGGGTCCCTGTATTCAGGACTATGATATCTTGGGGTCTATATTGGGGTCCCCTCATTTTGGGAAACTACCACATAAACCCAAGACCCTAAATCAAAAACTTGGCTACATGCCTTTCTCAGCATGGGTGAACTTGAAGTGGGCTTGGAGCCTCTAGACTCTTAAATTCCAAACCTGAACACCACACTTTCAACCCCAATATCTCGAAAACTCATAGCCAGGCACCTCCATAGCATCTGGAGTCATGCCTGAGCGGTTACCATCACCCAAACTAGCCTGAAAACTACACCCAACTATCATTCCTTTACCCAACCTCCTATGTTTCCCGTCCTGAAGCTTCTGCCTCGATTTGTTAGGGCTAGTCAAGGGGTTACCTTAAGGGAGGTAGCCTGGGTGGCTGTCAGGATGACTTAGGGAACAAGGCCCTGGCAGGAATGTTTTGAACAAAGTCTGGGTTCCGTGTTAGTCTGTGGCAGGCAAGCTTCCAAGCAGGGCCGGTTTAGGGTTTATAGGGGATATATAGGAATAATGGAAAAGAACACGGAAACTACTTTCTAGGGTTCAGGGTTTAAGGTTTAGGGTTTATGGTCGAGGGGGTTCATGGTTTCTGGCGTGCACAAAATTAGGGATGAGAGTTTAGAGCTTAAGGCTCGGGATGTGTGGTGGGTATGGTAGGTCTTCCATGCAAGTGCCATGAAGTGCCAAGGTGTTCTGGAGTGGTGGTGTTGCTTTCTGCTAAGTGATCGCCTGTAAGGGTTTAGAATATTAGATATAATGTTGGACCCTCTTTAATAAGCGCCCCCCAGCCTCCCCCCCCCCCTAACATTAGGGCCCTCCTCAATACGTCCCCCCTGAGCTCCCACGGTTCTGAAGTCCCTGTAGATTGATGTAAAAGGGATTGTTGAGAATCCTTCCTATATTTTAGGCCCCCAAAATCGAAACTCATTATAAGGGACCTTCCAATCATTGCCCTGATCCTGAATAGGCCGGCCCCTAAACTCATTATAGGGGGCCGGTAGGCAAAAGGAGGTCCAACATTACAGATTCTGTGGGCTTGCTGAGGATTAGGTGTGGATTTTTCTAGGGGAAAAAGGCTTTGTAGACTGTAGTTGTCAATTCCGTTTTAAGGGGGAGGTGCTCAAAGCAAGGAGAAGCAGACGGACTCCCTGGAGACCTGGGCTTTTGGATTTTGAGGGTGAATGTATTTCAAATAACACTCACTCAGTTTGAGAATATATGGAGGGGTCTGCCAGTTTTGACACTCTCCTTGATGAGCCGTCACAACCTTCACTCTCACGAAGTAAGCCCCAAATGGGCCGAACCACCCCAAACTCGTCAAAATAAAGCGGCAGAAAGGTCTGCTTCAAGACTTTTGTTGCTACACGTCAGACTTGACATTCTCAGGTAGCATGATTACGACAGGGCTTCTCACTGTTTCCTGCGGATGCTCTCAAAGCTAGAATGGGCCTCTGAACCCTAGACCCTCACCTTTCATAGTCAAGACCCATTGTTGGAGATGGTCCTCCCATTTTGCTTGAGCCTCAATTCCGCTTCGCTCCTTCCAGGTAAATGTATGCCCACGAGAAAACTTCTACGGGGATGGGCCCCTGAGTTTCCAGCTGGGTTCTAGCGGGCGAAGGTATACCCGGATAAGCGGCATGTGGATACCCAGGCCCAACTTCCGGACACCGGAGCTAGAAGATCAACATTCTTCATCCTAGCAACTGGCCTGAACCCTGAACCTTACCCCTAAACCCTGAACCCTGATACCTAAACCTGAAACCCTGAACTCCAAACCTTAAACCCTGAACCCTTGACCTCAAACCCTCAACTCCCGAACTCCTGAACCTCAAGCTCTTAAACCCCCAACCCTAAACCCTAAACCCTAACCCTAAACCCCCAAACCCGCAAGCCAGTCCCAGACCCCTGGGAGGATCTAAAAATTAGATCCCCTATATAGACCCATTATAACCCCTATATAATCCTTATATAATTCCCCTTATGGTTCGAGGGGATCTAATTTTCCGATCCTTTTGGGGGTCTGGGGTGCTGGCCAAAGGCAATACTTCTGCTGCACACCGCCCGAGCTCCCAGAGTTGGAGCTTACCGGAGTGTAGCAGGAACCTACAGGGAGGGTTTAGGGTTCAGGGTTTAGGGTTTTAGGGTTTTGGGTTTTGGGGTTTGGGGTTTTAGGGCTTTAGGGTGCAGGGTTCAGGGTGTAGGGTTGAGGGTTCAGGGTTTTAGGGTTGAAGGTTTCAGGGTCTGGGGGCGCCTGACCTATATCTTGATGTGTAAGTAACGTATATCTGGAGTAGGTACGGTCGTAAGTCCCACAGTTGAGCGAAGCAGGCACCTACCGTGCTTGTTACTGCTTAGGAGTTCCCTTGGGGACTTGGGATACGAGAATTAGAGGGGAGATTATAGGGGGGATGTTTAGGCCTTTAGGGATTGAATGTTTTTCGGCTTACAACGCTGCTTGTACGCCTGGTACAAGACTTGTAAAGACAGGGACTTACTCCTAAGTCTTTATGCTTCTCCATTATGCGCGGGGAGAAATCACTATTTGTCCCTCAAGGGACGTGCATAATCGTACATACGCAGTACGTTCTCAGGAGCAAGGGTAACCCAAATCCATTGCCCAGAAAACAGAACTATTCGCTGTGCCTCCCGTCGAAACCCACCGTCACAACAGGATTCCGTTCGCACGCCTGTGTAGCAGTCGATGTCCGAAGTGCACTTTGTACCCAACATCACTTGGAAAGTGTCCTCGGAACACAGCTGGGAGGGCTTTTTCTTGGGGCCTCAGGGATTCCAAGGCTTCATGACAAGTTCTGGGCTAAAGCCTAAAACCCTTATAACCGAAGGGCAAATCCTTCCATATCAGCACTTTTCCTGCTGAGGCTTCCCTGACGCCTGCAGGTTATATCAAGTGGTCAACGCCAAGTCTGATAATGAGACTGAGGCCCGCAAGCTGGGAACCTTCTCAACAAAGGAAGTATAGAACCCAATGCATATCTCTATGTATGCTGTATGCGCATGGTGACCTCCTCTGAAAGGGACGCAGGTACTCTCCTCAAAATTCAAACAAACCCCAGGGTCCCAACCCTAAACCCTAAATCCCAAAATCTAGACCCATAACCCAAACCCCAAACCCAAACCCCCAAATCCTAAACCTCCCTGTTGGTCGCGGAATTTGGCTAAAATTTCGCCAAGACTCGCTCCAGGAACCTTCCACGATGGTGCGGCACTGGTCCTTAGGGATCCGGAGGCATAAGCTTCACAAGGTTATCTTAGGTATGAGGATTTAGGGTTTAGTGTTTAGAGTTTAGGGTTGAGGCTTTAGTGATGTTACATAGGCAGGGGCTTTCCAAAATTAGGGGTACCTTTTTTGGGGGGGGTCCCCAAAATAAGGACCATGGTATTTTGGGGTCTATTTTAGGGTTCCCGTCTTTTGGGAAACTACCACATGGAACATATGATGCACAAGCTGCAAAGGTGACGTCGAGTGCATAGCGGCTTGTAAGATGATGCCATGGCCTGACCTTTGTCTAAGGGTGCAAGGACCCTGATAATAGGGTTTTGGGGGCCCCAATACTATGAATATTATAGGAAAAACCCTATTACTTGGGTCCTTGGACCCTTAGGGTATGTCTGTAGAAGGCCATCTAACCCATTTACCCACTCGCACAAGGCAGTTTCTGACATCAGTGGCCATGTATACACAACGAAAAAGGCCTCTTCCTTGCAAGCACCTAGATGAGAACCCAGACCCTTGAGACCGCGGGTCCCCGCACCACCAACCTAACACATGTTAATGTTTTTCAGAAATCCAACCAACAAACACACACCATACGCTAAATCCAGCAAAAGAACGAACGGAAGCACTCGTTTGCGGGCCTAGGGGCTACAACCCTCCAAATGTCCTTGGTCGCATCCCAAAAGGCCTCCCAGACGTGGTTATCACTGGAGTCCCCAGGCGGGTTTCTTGAAATGGGGTATAGGGTTGGTATACCATTTAAGATGTAGGGACCCCAGGGATTACAAAGGGATTCTGCGTTTCCCCCTTAGCGACTGCATAGGTTCTGTTTTGATAAGCTCAAACTTTTGGGCTTGTCATTGCAGGTTTACCGTTCTGGCCCGCTTCAAGGATGTCCTATGGCCGGGAGCCTGCTGTTAGCAGACCCGTTTCAAAGCCCTTTGATCAAGGAGTGCCATATTTGTATCCTGGCGGCACCCCGCATCTTTTTGGGATCTTACTTTAAGAGGTCGTAACTTGGCATACCTTTCTGTGTCCAAAGGGCTTATGCCGTCAGCTTGCGAACTTTGTCGTTCCAGTAACAGCTGATGCAACATCAGCTGCGCGAAGGTGACTGATTCGTGTTGAAATCTACATTGATTGCATGATCATGCACGTCCCCGCAGTCCTCACACGTCGCGTGACGTGTATCATAGTTCTGGGTGGTGACCTCAAAGCCTAAACTTACTGGTTATTATAGCAGGGAGTAAGATAAAATCGCCCGTATATAATCCAATATGATGCATTCTCCTTTCCCTACTAACCCTAAACGCGCTAAACCCTAAATCCCTTAACCCTAAACCCTAAATCCCCAAACCCCGAACGCTAAATCCCTTAACCCCTAAGAACCAGCACGTAAATCCCCAAGCCCCACACCCTAAGCTGCTCGGGGCTCAGGGAGGAAGGCTTCAGGCTCAAGATTGATAGTTTGAGTGTTTAGGATCTAGGGTTAAGGGATTTAGGGTTTAGGTTTTAGGGTCCTTAGCCTTAAAGGCACGGTTCTATAGGGCTTAGGGTTTACGGTTTGGGGATTTAAGGTTTAGGGTTGTGGATTTAGGGTCTAGGGTTTACGGATTGGGGTTTAGGGTACTAGTATTTAATTTCACAAGATCGCAGAAGCCTATACCGTAGAAGCTTTTCATACTTGGAGGGCCCAGGGGACTTAGTAAGTAGGTTTGTAAACCCTACAACCCATATAGTAACCCAAGTTATCCCCCTTATCAACCTACTTACTAGGTCCCCCTGACCCTAAACCCTAAACCTTAAACAATATAGTAGTTGAACTACTGTAGTTCCCCTGACCCTCCAAGTAAGCATTTTCGACGCGGCCTTGAAGGGCGGAAAGCAAGACTTGGCGGCGTCCGTTTCAGTGGAAGAATACGACATGGCCAGGTCCTATCGCAACAGGGGATAATGGGGCTATATAGGGGTAATATAAAGGTTATATAGGGATAAGGGGGAAAAATGGAAACTACTATAATGCGCTGTATAAGGATTATAAGGACGGGTTGGTCATTAGCCACTTCAAGGTTTTGGATTCAGATTGAGGGCAAGGGGCTGAAGAAGGCCGCCGGAAATTCTACTTCAGCTAGTACCCCCGAAGCATTAGACCACCCACCAAAGCCCTACATCCATTGCTACAGAGATGCTTTGGGGCTTGAGTATATGCAATCTATGTGCTGGGGACTTCGCCCCTCAACTCGAAACCTCCAAGGGTAACTTCCATGTGATTGTCAATCTTATTTTCCAGTTGATTCTCCATCATTTGAGGAAATGTCCCTGTACATCCCTATATAAGCCTTTAAAGCGACCTAGGGTTAGAGTATATAATCCCTACATAATCCTCTGAACCCTCGGAGCTTGGGGCAGTCCAACGCGAGGTTGCCCGAGTTCGTGGCTGCAGCGAAGGCAGCAATGTTGGACCTCTTCTGGGGTTTGGGGTTTAGGCTTTAGGGTTTAAGGTTTCGGCTTTAGGGGCCTATTTCAAGCCAACTTGAGCGGCAGTCAATATTTCCTAGCTTCCTGATTAGGAACTATACTAGGGACCAAACTACAAGAGGGACCCCTATGTCCACTATGAAGGGCCTCTGAATGACGCTAATCTTGACATTAGCTCACATAAGTCATGGGTCCGCCATTAACTACTCCGCCATAAGTTCTCCGTAATTAACCCTAAGTATCCTGAACTAAGCAGGGAACCCAGGTTGGAAAGCTAGTAGGGAGACCCATGAGTAAGGTGTGGCTAGGTTGTCAAGCATAGCTGTGATGATGAAATCTGTGGTCAGAGAAAGCATACAAACCCTAAACCCTAACAACTTTTTCAGCACACCAGTGCTGGACACCATCCCTGCGCAATCTGTAAGACATTACTCACTCCTGCTCCGCAAAAAACTTAGCCCCTTAAAGCGCGACTGCTGCATTGCCAGCATGGCTCATGTGTTAGAGGACTACTGAGGGATAGCTTGGTGTAGGTGTGCAAGTTATCCACCCCTTACCTCCCAAAATTGAGCCCCCAATTCTTCGAGGCGAATTGTTCCGCTCGAGTTGGGGACGTGGTCAAGAGTGCCATCATTTCGCTTCTTCTTGCGCGATGCTTCTCTTTGTAGTTATGTCGCTCGCAACACGACTGGGACTTGCATGCCTGTCCTAGGTCCCATGCTTCGTTGCAGTCCAAAAAAAGTATCAACGTAAAATCCTTCCTGTTCTGATTTTTGCTTCCACTATTGTCTCATTACTTAAATAGAGGATAATTATTGGGGCCCAAAGTACCTACCCGTTTGGGCCAGATAGTAGATCTGTATATTAGTCAGGTACTTTGGCCTTGAGGGCAACCATTTACAGAATCATCCCCTTGTAATCTAAAGGCCCAAGTATCCAAATAGTAAATCACGTATTTCTGTGGGGCATCCAACCCCGTACATGCAATCACAGTTTTAGATATCCTCAAAAATTGTTGACTTACTATTTGGATACTTGGTAGTTTCCCGAAATACGGGGACCTTAATATAGACCCCCCAAATACTCTAAACCTTATTAACGGGAAACCACCGACCCTATATAGCCCTATATAGCCCGAAATATCCCTATATAGCCCCTACATCCCCTTCAGAGGTACCCCATAATTCTGGGAAACCCCACTTGGACCTTTAGGGCAAGACACTGGTTCACGTCCCCCACCACGGTGATCGCCTCCTCGATCTCTCGAGGAGCACAGCATTGCCTGCAGCACATTGCACGCCTTGACTATCACGCCATAGCTTTAGGCCGAATCCCTTGCCGGGCTCTACCTAAACCCCTAAACCCTCTAGGGGGTATCTAGGGATATACTGGGTTTGAGGGCCTGGGAATGGACAAGAAAGGAAAAGCTACAGTATCATTTAGGGTTTGGGACTTTAGGACCTAGAAAGAGAAACCAACATATCCCCCCAAAGAAGGGTTTTGTACCCAATATCTGGGGCTGAGGGCTGGGACATTAACGGTTGCTACCTAGAGTGCCCCCGGAGGCGCAACCACTGGGATGGGGCGCCATGGTGTAGAATCTAAGTGCTCGGGCATTGTTATTAGCACTTTAAACCTCAATCTGCCATCCACAAAAACGAGTTCTCAGGACAGCAATGAAAATCTGAAGCCTGACATGATTCTTTGTGGCTGATGAAGCCCTAAACTTCCTAAACCCGTAGGTATATCAGACATTCCACCCGCAATGGCTTTTTCGGATCAAGAGCTCAGGGCTTAAGACTTAGTACGCCCGGAGCCTGTACCTGGATCCCGATAGTATGTAGACTTACAGCCTGTTAAGCTCTTCTGTTGGGTTTATACCCACACTGTTTCCAGGTAGGGTCAAAGGAATTTCAGAACATCCGCACCAAACACCTGAGCAAGTAGCTTAATAACCCCTATAAACCATATACTACGTAACCATAGCTATCCCCAGTAATAACCTAGACCCTCCTCCTACCCTCTATTCGGGCCTAAGTACCCACTATTAGGGACCATATATCCCCAATTAAGGGTACAAGGAAATTCCTGGAAAGCAACTTCTTCAACTATCCACTGGGCTCAACAGACTCCTGCACCCTTCATGCCCGCTCCAGACAGCTGAGTCCAGGTTGAGATGCTGCTTTGCAGCAACCTCTACTCCAAAACATGGGTCCCTTAAGGCCCAACCTTCAAGCCCAACCCTGAACCCCTAAACCCTGAAACCCTAAACCCTAAACCTTGGGTACTGCCCCCCCCTCAGTAACAGTTGGATAACAATTATAATATGGTGATATATAGCCCCTTATATGGACTGTTACTGGGGGGGGGGGCAGTACCCAACCTAAAGCCAAACCCTGAACTTTCAACCCTTGCCGAGGCACTTCTGTCTCTTCACCCAGTTGCAACATGGGTCGCTGAGCCACCTTCGAGAGCTGAGGCCGGGAGTCTGTTCAAGGCTTATATAGTTTAGGGTTTAGGGGTTTAGGGTTTAAGGTTTAGGGATTTAAGGTGTAGGGATTTAGGGCTTAAGGTTTAGGGTTTAGGAGTTTAGGGTTTAGGGGTTTAGGGGTTTAGGGTTTAAGGTTTAGGGGTTTAGGGTCTAGGGTTTAGGGTTTATTAAGAAAATGGAATAATCCCCTGTTATCCGCCTATAATGGAGAATCAGATATGCAAAAGAACATGGACAATGAAATGGAAACTAGGGGACCATAGGCCCCCTTAGGTAGATAGAATCTGGCTTTGGGTATATTATAATAAGCTCCCCATTATATCTATATATATATATACATACCCCATATTCTGCCTACTTGAGGGGGACTACAGGACTATAGGGTTTGCAGGGTCGTCGTTGTATGTCGTTAAAAACTAGTGATGGACGCTCCAGGGCTTGGGCTGTTGGGGGTGGCTCCAGAAGGGTTATCCAAAGGTATCCCAGGAATATTTAGTGACAGAGAGGGAGCCCAACGTAGAACACGGTTCCCCTATTTTTGCTCAGAAAAATTGAATTCCGCGTAAGAGGAACCTGGCATCCGAACACCAACACTGGTTTAGTGCTTGGAGGCTCCGTCTTCAAGGTGCGTATTTGGGGGTTGATAATTCTGGGTTGGTGCCTCAGGTCTCGGGTCTTTTGGAAAACGTGGGGGCTGTGACTTCGGTAAGGGACCGGTACCGTTGGCTTTAGAAATGGAAATCGTTTCAGACTGAAGCATACCTGTAACCCCAAATACCTACAGTTTGGTTTTTATTTACTCCTTAAACCCAAAAAACCAAAGAATCCTAAACCCTAAACTCCAAACCCTAAAGCCCTAAAACCCTAAAACCCAAATCCCCACCAAACTGTAGGTAATTGGGGGTGACGGGTAAGCCATCTCCCCTGGGACCGCTTTTGGCCGTGCGTCTCAAGTTGCAGTCTTCCGTTGATGTTCGAGCGCCTATGCTTACTAGAGTAGGCGCTTCGCTCACCAGAGCATCCATCCGCCCAAGCAATAACAACCTTCATCCAAAAGAGCATAAGATGACCTGAGCCTCTATGCTCAATCCATACGGCCATCTAAACCCGGAAAATTGGGGGGGGGGGGTGGGGGGTGGGGGGTGGGGGGGGGNNCTGCGATTTAGGGTTTAGGGATTAGGGTTTCGGGCTGAACCCTAAAAATTCTTAACCCTTGAATCCTAGGTTCCCAGTAACCCCCAAATAGGAGGTGTACCCCTTTCCCCCAGCTTCAAGAAGGAGACCGCAAAAATGAAAGGGCAAGAGCGTAGAATCTTTAAACCAGTTTGCTGCCAGACACCAATAGCAATTACAAAGGTCATAATCGACCGCAACAATCTTGGTATCGGGAATCCACTCCCACCCTATGCTCGAAACCTCAACCCTGAACCGTAAACCCTGAACCCTAAACCCTGAACCCTGAACCCTAAACCCTGAACCCTAAACTCTAAACCCTGAACCCTAAAGCCTGAACCATAAAGACTGAACCCGTAACCCTAAACCCTGAGCCCTTAACCCCAAACCCTAAACCCTAACCCGTTCGTTTTTTGGCTAAGCAGCTTGGGGTTCAGCTGGCCCATGTCGTCATCCATCCGCTCTGTGCACCTTAGCTCCAAACCCTCATAGTCCCCGTTAAGTAGATATGGGTGGTTGTCCAAATCATGGTCCCTTTTTGGGTCACTATTATTATTGTACGGCACCTTATATTTAGGGTACCCAAAAAGGGACCATAATTTTGACAACCACCCATATAATATGGGGTTTATTATTGGGGTTATGAAGCGATAATGGAAAACAGGATGGAAACTACTGTATTCTAATAGGTATATATTGGGATTATAGTCCCCCTTGAGTAGATAGAATATGGGGTAGAGGCGGATCCTATGGTCATATACCCAAAGCCATATTCTATCGACTTAAGGGGGACTTTAACTTTAGGGCTTATAGACTTATAGGGTTTAGGGTTCAGAATTTAGGGCTGCTGGTGGTTCGTAGGGAATAACGGGATAAAGTTCCTTCTATAATGTTGCCATTTTGCCATTCGAACTGCCAGTAAGTTACTGCTATCCGGCTTTGGTATGTGTACTTCCACGATTCTTCAACCTTGAACCCTCAAATTGCACTCCTATGACACCCCGAGAAGAAACCCATGTGAGATCATCAAGGGCGCAACTGAAGCGTAAGACCTTAACCCCATACCGCAAAATCTTCAACCTACATGCTCGACCCTAATAAGCGCAAGGATTGCGACATACTGACTCTGCCGCAATGCCGAGACTGCTAATGCGGATTCGGCGTTGAAACTTGCAGGCGAGAGCACTTGTTCGTGGTTCTGGTCTTCACGACCTTCTCGTACGTGACCCAATCGTTGAGGAAACCTTTCGTCAGGATGTCGTGAGCTGTCAAATGGCCCTAAACCCAAAACCCAAAACCCTAAAGCCTAAACCCTAAACCCTGTGGCTAGCGGGTGCAGGAGTGAACTAGGGATTGTGTAGGCTGATTATGGGATCCACTCAATCTATATAAACCCTATATAACCCCATTATTGTAGTTTCCATTTTCTTTTCCATTATTCCCTATATAACACCCCAATATATAGTAGTTTCCATGTTCTTTTCCATTATTCCCTATATAACCCCCCTCCCCTGTAAGCACCAGCCATTAGCATGGCATAAGCAGTCAAATCATTGGATGCGATTCGGCTTTATCATCTCACGCCTCCCTGGACCCCAAAAGTATGTAAAATAATGGCCTTTATGGCTGTTATTTTGGGTTTAGGGCTATTATTTTACATACTTTTGGGGTTTAGGTAATCCCATTTCTCAATAGATTTACGGCTTAGGGTTCAAAAGGATCCACGGATGCCTTCAAGTCCCACACCACATCCTCGCCTTCTGCCAAGCATGGCAAGGGATGCTTTCTAAAAACAAGTGCCCTGTAGCCCATAGGGTCCATTTACGCAAACATTGGGGCTGTAGGTAGCCCAAAGCTTTGCTATTTGGGTGCTCGAACCCTTAGGATAAGCTAATGAGGTTGCTCCTAGACGCTAAACCCAAATCCTAAACCCTAAACCCTCCTAGACCCTAAGCCCAAATCCTAAACCCTAAACCCTAAAAGCCTAAGCACCCTAAACCCAAACTTTACAACCTACTGTCACGGCCTTTGCAGCCAGCGTAGCTGTCCTGACTCTGGTGCTCAGAATCCCTTCATAACCTCTCATTATTAAAATCACATTCAACACCCGCTCCCCCCCACAAAACAAGTGCTTATATGGGGTATGTAGGGGAATGGGAAAGGAAACAGCTTTCATTATCTAGAGCTCAGAGCTTAGGGCCAAAATTCCTCACCCAAGCCCAAAATTAAGGTTTGTAACAAGACACCTCATACACATTTTTGGGCAGCCTTAGTCCAGCTTGGGGATTAATATTAGTACGCAGGGAGTACATTGTTTCAGGGGTTGAAGCTTTTCTCTTCACCCTAAACCCTAAACCCTAAACCCATGGCTTAGGGTTCGGAGCCCTCTGCTTTCTTGCATCGGGCTGAAGGCTTAGGGTGATAGCACAAATTTGCGTGGCGGGTGCGTTTCAAACCTAAGCTTCGCCAACCTCTTGCTGCACGTCGTACAAGCTCCCTAAACCCTAAACTGCTTCTTCCCCTAAAACAACAACACTAAGGCATTTGCTGCCTGCTTTTGGGGCTGGTGTGCGGGGAATGCTGGAGAACCTCTGACCATTCCCTGACACCCAACTACTCGAACACTCTCTTTAATTTGGCACCAAGGTACCGGTGCGGAAGCTTTTTGGGCCTGAAAGTATGTGCTTTACATAAGGACATACATACATACATACATACGTACAGATATATATATATATAGATAGATAGATAGATAGATAGCTACTCAATTGCATCCTCTGGGTTGATGTCAGCACGCAGGTCAGATGGCTCGTAAGATGTGTATAGCCCGTGCCATTGCTTTTGCGCTTAGAGGCTGAAGAAGATCCCTTAAGAATAGTGGTGGTTAGCAGGGAATAACGGAATATAACCGCTGTATACTCCCTTGTATATCTATACATATATATATGATATGCTCTCCTATTCCCTACTAACCACCATTAAGTAAATCGTGGACCTTAAAATGTAACAACTCGGGGGTCCAGAGTTTGAGAAAGGGGCCGCAGAGTTTCAGCGCCTAAAAATTCGAGGATCCACCTGCAGGACCGGGGAGGCTTAGTAGGTTAATATTGGATGATAGGGGTTATAATATGGCTGAGAGGGGTTAAAAAAAAAGAGAAAAGACTTTCTACCTCCCGAATGTCAATTGGAATAATGTGCAGCTTCACAGCAAAAGGCTGAACCGGAATCTACAGCCTGAACCCTCAACCCCTAACACCTACGGTCCTTCCCCGTGATGATGAAGGCGCGGCGGATTGCTAACTCAGACTTCCTTGCAGGCTGTAGGGCCGCATGGTTATTTGTAGGCCTACAATTACATAGGTTTAGGGTCTATGGTATAGGGCTCAGGGTTTGGGGTAGTCAAAAGCCTGGAGAATAACCACTAGAACCGACTATTGATGCAGAGTCGAGTTTCGGGAGATTGTAATGCAGTACTTGCAACCGCCACAGGGTGCAAATAATTTGCTCCTTGCTTCCAGATAGTGTAGGATTGCTTTACTTGGAGGTTCAAGGTAAATATGAGCCAGTTGTACCTATACTTATACCTCAACTATAAGCCCCTTAAGTCCCTCAATATGGTTATACCTGGGTTACAAGTACCAGTTATAGTTGCGTTACAGTTATCCTCAATCTCCAAGTCCGCATCAGAGTCCGGATTTGCAGGGCTGAGTTCACACGAAGATTGATGTAGGCTATCGTGGCACATATGGTCCGTTGTCTATCAAGCATACTTTGTCTAATTCAACCCTAAACCCTAAACTATTTGGAAGTCGTCACTGCCGCTTCAGATCCTGGTCCCTGTTCAGCTACGAAGAAGTTAAGCCCTTACCGGTTTGGGTCTCGCAGCGGGCGAGTTGAAGTGAACCCCAAGGGTCCAAGGACCCAAACAATGGGGTTTTAGGGCCAAATACTATAATGTTAATGGTATTTGGGACCTAAAACCCTATTATTTGGGTCCTTGGACCCTTAGAGGAACAATATGACTGTTTGACTTTTGTTGAAATGAACAATATGGCCGCTTAATGTGTGTTTCTCCAGCATCTGACGTTAGCTCTGCTGGGTTCATGTGGCTTTATAGCTTTACCCTTCACCCTATGCGTGGACCCTAAGGCCTAAACCCCTAATGGTGGCGCGAGCTAAACCCTAAACCCTAAACCCTAAACCCACAGCCAAATAACAGTAAGGCTGGTAAGGCTGGCCCGGCTAAGCCTGAGCCTTGTCCTGGTTTAGGAACCTTATTCCCTGCTAACCCTAAACCCTATGGGTACCTTTCAAGGGGTTTATAGGGGTTATACAGGGATATTATAGGACTATATAGGGTTTAGGGTTT
>CAJNIZ010034603.1:0-14065 GCA_905231905.1 Symbiodinium pilosum
ATTTAGGGGATTATAGGGATTAGGGTTTCCTGAAATTAGGGGTACCATTTTAGGGGTCCCCATAATAAGGACTATAGTATATTGGGATCTATATTGGGGTCCCCCTGTTTTGGGAAACTACCATTCAGATCTACACCCAAAATTCGTGTATTTGCCTTACTAGTCAGAAGCCAATCCCTGGCCCAATAAGGTTTAGGGTTTCAGGGTTTACAGCTTTAGGGTTTAGGGTTTACAGTCTTAGGGTTTAGGGTTTGAGGGTTTTAGGGTTTCGGGCCTCGGGCAATCCCTTAAAAACAGAAATCTAAGCCTAGACCCACTCTATCCATATAGAGGCCTAGAATTTATCCTGGCTTCTGCACCTGTTTAAAGCCCAATCTGCAACATGGCGGTTTCCAAACTTGGGATCCTAATGAAAAGGTTTCTCCTAAACCTTAAGCCCCCTGAACCCCGAAGGTGGAAGCGGCCGGGGCCTGCCTCAGTATCGTTTCGGGCCAGCCCCTCGGCACTAATCCACATCCGTCTGCACACGGCCCGGCCTAGGATTAGAATCAAGTGGAAAAGAAGATGGAAAAAGACATGGAAACTGGGTTGATGTAGTTACTGGTTGGGATTGAAGTTTCCCAAAATTAGGCGTACAAGTATACCTGTAGAAAATTATAAAATCTATCTTGGAGAGCCCTTATGTGTGGAAACTACCGTGTTTACCACCAGTGTCAAGGGATTCAAAAGCACAGGCTCGTACAGCTTTCTGTGCGGTGCCCTTACAGCCCTAAACCCCACACCCTAAATAGGATACTACCTACGCCCGTTTCAACAAACTACGGTCTGCCGGGCCCCTACAAATTCTTTCTCTTGATGGAAGAATGTCTGAAACACGAATCAGAAGAACCAACCCGTAATTGCGGAGCACGCAGTATGCAGGGTCCTGGGGTTGGGGAAAGGATTCGGCGAACTATGTTGAGGGTATACGGCGATGAAGGAGGTAGGTGTAATTCAAAGGTTCAAGCTTTTGGGAGGCTGCAAAACAAGCAAAACACACTGGGTTGCTGTTAAGGAACTTAAATTAAGTTACTATATTGGGGAAGCCCTATTATTTACTATAATACCCAATATGGTAACCCTAAACCCTAAACCCTATACCCATTATGGTAACTTAATTTAAGTTCCTTAACAGCAACCCAGCAACGACAACTACCACTACCGCAACCATCACCATGCCTACTGGTGCCGTACCACCGTTATCGTTGCCGAGCTCACTGATTTCAGCTATCCTCTTGCTGTGAGTCTTTTGCTCGAATCCCTCTATATACCTCCCCAAGCGAGGTCCCTATGTACATACACACATAGATATCTATATCTATATATATATATGCGCATATGTATCTGTCCTCTACATCCGTATAATCCCTATATATGCCCATAAATCCCTACATACCCTTGTATATCTCTCCTAAACCCTAAACCCTTGACCCTAAATCACCTAAACCCTAAATCACCTAAACCCTAACCCCGAAACCCTAAACTCTGAGCATCTGACACAACAGGCCGATGAGGGCGGCGTCAGCACCCGTCTCCGTGGCCGCCTCTAGGATTCCTCGGCTAATCTCGCGGTTTAATGTTTAGGGCTTAGGGTTTAGGGTTCAGGGTTTAGGGTTCAGGATTTAGGGTTTAGGGTTTTTTTAGGGTTTAGGGTTTAGGATTTAGGGTTTAGGTGAATAAACATTATGGCGACAGTGGCAATGACAATAATAGTAAGGTTTAAGGATTGAGGGCAATATTGATACTGAAATTACAGTGAGAGTGCTATGAATAGTAATAGGGTTTGTGGCATAATAAGGTGAATAATGACAAAACTGTATACGCAGGAAATGGTACAAACAAGAACAAAAGCAAGTGCAAAAATTAAATGGTGATAAGAATAGCAATGGCTATAGTAATCGTAGCATTGACAGTGAATGATAGCAGGACATTATTCGTGGAAAACATGAAGAATGTTTTTGGAAATTCCCGTATGTATTCCCACTAACTAAATATTTTTTGACAAAATCCTTCCGCATATTAGGATAGTTCAAATAAGTTCCTCGGAAAGGAGGGGCTATTGCGAATACACATCCTTGCACACGGCCCTCACCCAAAAGAGAACCTACCTTCTGGACATTTTGGGGACAAGTATTGTTTACAACTACTATATATGCATATAAACCAGCTTCCATTTCGTTGTTCATTTTCTGTTGCGTTTGATTCTACCTTATTCCTATCTAAGGGCCCCTGGAACCCCTAAAGCCTCCAAGCAGACGCTTAAGAGTACAGGTTTGCGGTCCTTGCGCGCCCTGGAACCCACGCCCTCAACCATCACTTGGAAACTCAGTGCCGATCGCATTAGTGGCGGCGCCAGCAGGCACCGCACCAGTGAAGGCGTCTCCATGGTTGAGCGCAAGCAAAGTTTATGGGGACATATAGCTTGTACTCCGGGTTATATAGGGGGCATCCATATGTATATATATATATATCTGTGTGTGTGTGTGTTTTGTTTAGGGTTCAGGCTCAGGGATCGTAATGGAGAATCCAATGGAAACGAAAACAAAAAATGAACTAGGTTGTGCGTTTAGGGTTTGGGCTTTGGGGTGCAGGAAATTTGGGCTGTGGAGTTGGGGGCCAAGGTTTCGGGTTCTAAGGCTTCCACCGTCTTAAGGTCGATGCACTCCAAGCTGAAGATGGCCGAAAGACACGCGGCTTAGGGATCAGGATTGAGGACTTTGGGTCACCGAAGCCCTGACCCCGCTCCCCCTCAACCCTTCAGGATGCACTGCTGTAACCCCTCCCCTCATGTTAAACCCCCCCACCCCCCTAATATTAAATGCTCCCAATATACCAGAAGATACCACAATGGGGAGTATTTAATATTAGGGGGTGAGGGGTGTTTAATGTTAGGGGAGCGGATTACAAGAGACTGCATCTCCAGCGTCCAACGCACGAAAGAGAAAGTTTCTAAATTAGGGAAGTGTAGGACTGCTGCAAATACAAGGTTCACTGAACCCTGAACCCTAGACACTGTGCGGATATTGGTAGTGGATAGGAGGTAGGGCCAATGCCCCTGCAGTAATGGCCCTTAACTGTGGAGCTCATATGGCCTTCATATACCTACCTTAAACCCTAAACCCCGTACTGGGTGGGGGATTGACCCAAGATAGGAGTTGTTACTGAGAGCCACAGGAGTCTCATGCATGCCAAGAAGTAACTCGCTTAGCCAGGGATCTCCCTAACATTTACATGAGTCATAAGCTATAGTCTGAACTCCTTAAAGGGGGTTATATCGGGGAATCTATAGAAGAGTACTATAGAATTTTTAAGAGGGATATTTGGAGTTTCGACTACGGCTGACATGGTGGGAGGTGTCCGTCAATTGTAGGGTCAACATCGTATAGCTCTCGTTATTGGGACTCCCAAACAAGGATGGTTTCTGGAGACATGCATACACTCCCAGAAACTAACATGGAAACCCAAAAAGGGCCCTATAAAGACTACAGTCCTTCTAAATAGGGGCTATATGGGTTTCCATGTTAGTTTGGGGGAGTGTAGTTCAATGGTCCGGGTCTACCTTGATGCAGCAAGTCCCTATACATCCTGCAGCCCAGTACCAGGCTACAAACGAAACAGAAAAAAGGCCTTACAGAACAGAAATCCCTAAAGCCTGTAGTCCCCCTTAAGTAGATAGAATATGGCTTTGGGTTTCTTATGATAACATCCCCAAATACCCCATGTTCTATCTACTTAAGGGGGACTATAAACCCTTTTCCTTTTTCGTGCTTGCCTGGCTAGGCTCCGTCTTCGCTTGATTTTTTTTTCGCTGTGGGCTCCTCTGGGACTTACTAACGAAAACCTACACATGAGCCACTATTCAAATTACCCCCATTTGCAAGAGAGGACCCCGTTCTACCGATGTGGGGCCAATTTTAGGAGGGATGACTCATCCGGTCTGCACTGCGCGTCGCTGCGCAAGCCCCGAACCCTCAAACTCTACTCGGGGCCACGCAATTACCCCCCTCCTCGTGAAAGTCAAACAACCACGCCCTTATCAATACCCCCAAAAATAATACCATTAAGATTTGTTTGTAAGGGATGGGATTAACACTTATTACCCCTACCTCCCCCCGCCGCACCCTTTTGTGCTAAGGGGCCGCTGGTGTTCCCATTTGTAAGGCTCAGGACTTAGGGTGTAAACCCTAAACCCTAAACCTGCAAGGCTTCCTGTCTAGGTGTTAGGGCCCGGGGTTTACAGCAGGCCTTAGGGTTGCACACATGGAACATCTGCCTCCAACTGCATCTGAACTCAGGGTGTAAGGGTTTAGGTTTTAAGGGTTAGAGGGTGTAGGGGTTTAGGGCTTTGGGTTTTGGATTTCATTTCAATTCATTTCTGATCTCCCCAATGGGACACTGAATATGTGCACTCCTTAATGTTCCTGAGGAAGCCTACGTACATTCTCCAAACAACACCTTAAACAACCTACTTCACCTAATCCTTACAAACGACGATTAAGTCCCAGCTCCCACTTCATGTTCCGTTGTCTTGTCCAATTGATTCTCATGGTTGTGGTAGTAAATGGGGGTTTCCCAAAATTAGGGGTACCTTTTTGGGGATCCCAATAGTAAGGACTATAGTATATTGGGGTCTATATTGGGGTTCCCTTATTTTGGGAAACTACCAAGTCCCTATAGACCTCCTGAACTGCAGACCGCAAACCCTTAACCCTAAGCCCAACACCCTAAACACTAAACCCCAAGCCCTTAACCCAAAGCCCTTACCCCTAAGCCCTAAACTCTATTTGCTGGGGATTTGTGGGGCATCGGACAACAACTGAGGATCTTGAGCATAGAGCTCCTAAACAAGGTTTAGGGGTTCAGGGGTTTAGGGGTTTAGGGAAAGCTAACCAGAATAGTAAGCTACATTAACCCCATGTGATAGGCAATTATTAGAATTATGGACCACTGACGCTCTAGGCAGTATATTGTCAAACTTCAAAAATGGCCCGGCCCTCGAGATCTGTTTGAGCTGCTTCAGACTCTGAACAATTCTTTTCTGCTGAATCTGTTTGGAATGTCAACCAGAAAGTAAATGAACCCCTAAACCCTAAAGCCCTGGGCCTAGGCCTCAGGCATCCGACAGCAAAGCGGAATTAGCATTGCACTGTCTGTACACGTTTTAGGATTTA
Organism: Symbiodinium pilosum; assembly: GCA_905231905.1. Taxonomy (NCBI): domain Eukaryota; class Dinophyceae; order Suessiales; family Symbiodiniaceae; genus Symbiodinium; species Symbiodinium pilosum. The sequence goes on from CAJNIZ010034603.1 coordinate 5,211, forward strand.
GGGTGTAGGGGAATTAGCATTGAACTGAACCCTCGTAAGCTCGTGTCTCATGCCTCGACCCCGTTTACCCTGCTCATAACTCCCACAAACCCATACAAAGCCACACGTTGTTAATGTAACCAACACAACAGTAGATCCCTAAACCCCCGAAAGCAGTGTCCGTTTAATTTTTCATCAGAATTTCCGTTCGCTCATCCAGTACAACCCTTAGACTCTAAACCCAAAACCGGGGCAGCTACGCGCAGAGGCGCCGCCGTCATGACAATGCACTTTACGGCAGCAGGGTGCGTGACCCATACACTGTCTGCAGCGGCAGGCCAAGCAGGCGTCCCTTGTGCGGGAGTAGAAGCTGTTTGAGAGCAATCGGAGTTCTTGCGCGTGTAATGTGTTGCGATGGAGGCTGTATAGAAATTGCAGGTATTTAAGGGGATCCCTTCAAAACTGGGTGGGCGCGCAGGCAGGCAGGCAGGCAGGCAGGCAGGCAGGCAGGCGTCGGGGTGGCGTTTGCTTCGGCAAAGCACCAATATGGCGCCTGGCATGTGGATTGGGTTCGAGCTCTTGTTTAAACACCCCTTCACACTTTTCGGTGCTAGCATCGGCATTGGGGTTCGAGTTAGAGTTTAGGGTTTGGGGTGGAGGTTTGCAACAGTGAGCAGTGAGAGATCCCTTTGTCGGAGTCGGGATCAGTGCAGTAATAGTTTATGGTTTAGGGTTTAGGGTTTAGGGTTTAGTAGTTTCCATGCCATGTGAGATTTTGTTCTCCCTCGATCAATCTAAGCTCCCATGACCATCTAAGTAAGATAATGTAGACCCGTGATTAACAAACCCCCTCCCCTTAATAGGGAGTATAGTAGGGATCCTGATATTAGGGCCCTCAAAGGGAGAGGGTTAAAGCCTAAACCCTACAGTCCCCCTTAAGTAGATAGAATATGGCTCCGGGTATATCATAATAAGATCCCCATATACCACATATTCTATCTACTTAAGGGGGACTATACACCCTAAACCCTATATTCTATCTACTTAAGGGGGACTACACACCCTAAACCCTAAATCCTAAACCCTTAACCCTAAACCCCATATTCTATCTACTTAAGGGGGACTATACACCCTCCTACTACATTAACTAAGCCAGGTTGGCCCCTAAAACCCATTGAAGAATATTAGTATATATGGTCCTCTCTTAAAGCCATTAGGGAAAATATGAAATATCCCAGGGGCCTACCCAGTAAGCCATCGTACTTCGCGGGCTTCAAGGCCTCCTCAAGTAACAGGAACCCAGGAAAAAAAAAGAAAAGTGGTTGAGGGCTTTAGGGCCTAGGGTTTGAGGGTTTTAGGGTTTAGGGTTTTAGGGTTTTAGGGTTTTATGGTTTCAGGGCTTTAGGGTTTTAGGGTTTAGGGTTTAGGGTTTGGGGTTTAGGGTTTTTGGGTTTTACTTGCACTGTAGGGTCCTGCAGGAGTACTTCCGATCAACGGCTTCAATCAAATGAGCCGACTGCTGATCTGAATCCTGCCTCTCTCCTGGGTGCAATCAAGCGGGTTGAGGTTCAAGATTTCTCATTTAGAGTCAAGGGGTTAGGGTTCAGGGCTTAGGATTTACAATTACAAGCCTCAATAATCACAAATACCCCCTTACTTGAGAATATTCCCCCAGCACAAAGCATGGAATCCCTAAGAAATCCCTAGACCCTAAACCCCAAACCCCAAAAAGTAGTTTCCATTTTATTTTCCATTATCCCAAATATAAATATAACCCCTATATACCCCTCATAGGAAGAAATAAGACTGGGGGTTGCGAAAATGAAGATGACTGCGGCCTGATGTACGACTTGATAAACGACGCTGGTTGGGGTTGTTTAGGGTTTAGGGTTGGGCTTTCGGGTTTAGGCTCCTTGCAATTCAAAACGCACTGCTCCACGCAGTGAGCTTGCGCCATACATGAGTTTCGGACCCAAAGGTCTCCTACAAGTAGCGATATGTAGGGATGATGAGGAGATTTCAGGGGTCCGCAAGAAGGATTGCATAGTGCAAATTTTGAGAGCCTCAAATGACCCATGGTTGCTACCCATGGTAATATACGGTATGGAGAGGATATGCGAGTTGCCAGAAAAGTAGGGTCCACAATGGTGTCCGCCTGTTTACAGAAACCCCAAATCGGTAAACCCTTAAGTACCATATCCGGCGTGGAGACATTCTCTAAACTTTTAATCCCGGAGTCACATGGCGTGGGATGTAAGCTCCCTGAGCTCTCGTCAGAACTCTGCCCGTTTAGGGTTTAGTTTGGGTTTTGGGTTTAGGGGCATCATGGCTGATGGGGGCTTCACAAATCGGGGACTATAATCCTTTCTATAAGGACCCTCAAGAGGGACCCCTAACTTCTGGAATTTGCCACTCGACAAAAGGGTTGCATCCAATGCAGGATTGTCATCAGCAGCATCATGCAAGCATCTCAAGTTAGCAAGTCTTAGGCGGTGAGTCTAGGGGTTACCAGGGATTCTACGGCAAGCAAAGGTTCGTATGGCTCATGATGATTGCTCCAAGATTGCTCACAACAATCGCAAAGGGGCATCATGCAAGTCTTGCCCAAAATAGCTATCTTGAGACTGGAAAACGTGCGGGCGTCGAGAGACAGCCCTTCGAAACTCAGGCGAAAGTTCAGCTGCAAGCGAAGTGCAAGCCAATTTTTCTTCCGCACAGAAACAAATTTGATTAAGGCCATGCATTCAAAGCTCTTGGAATTCTAGTCCTTTTTGCTGTTTCTCCGGGGCTCCTTGTTCCCGGCTAGCAGGACTTTTCTTCTGGCTGCGCACGTGTCATCTGGGATCCAGGCTTCGAAGTTCATGATAAGACCCCCATATACCCATACTCTATCTACTCAAGGGGGACTGTATCTTGGTTGCGCTTCGGGCTTAGCAGGGTATTCTTCAAGAAGCTTTACCTTTCTACCTTATGCAGCAGCTGCATACTAACAAACTAAGAAACACCCCAGATATTCGCTCAGCGGTCCTGCTGAGCTATTCTAGCTATTCTATATACACACACACCGAGGCCGTGGAGAAAACATCCCCCAACCATCCCCAAACCGAGATGGAAGCCAGAAATGGGCCTTGCAACGGATACTGCTCTGTTACAAGGAGCCTGTCAGGAATTCAATGTTATTCCATGGCTGGTGATTAGTTCCATGGTGGGCACTCTTTCCCAGACCTTCTATAGCAGACCTTTAAGGTTCAGAGGTCTTACGGCAATGGTACACGAGCAAACCTACCTTCGTGTAAACTAGCAGCGATGGTTTTCTGCAAGTACCAGGTCGGGCTGAGGAGTGGGTGGGACGGAAGTGCGCGTAGATCCCCCAACCCACACACACACACATGTCCCTAAACCCAAACCGCTTGACTGTGAAGTCCCTAAGCCTGAACTGGGAATTTTAGATGCATTTTCTGTTAGGGACCCTTGTCCTCAAATAAATCCTCAGATGAGTTGTAGTCAAACTCCTTGCTACAGCTCCTTGCAAAACCCAATAATTCAGCCATGTCTGAAATCTATTCGAACAATCCTGGCTTGATTTCTACACAGTAGTTTGCACAAACAAGGCTCAGATGTAGACCCCCATTGCCCTAGACTGCTTTTACTAGGGAGAAGAATGCCAAAATGGCAAGCTACCGTTTGGGGTGTAAGCGTAGAAAGACAATGGAAACTGCCACAAAATGTGGAGAGACTGTACAAGGACTGCTATGGGGATGCATTCCTCCATATCCTACTAACAACCCAGTGAGTAAATCCCAGCAGACTGCTTGCAGGCTCCTGTGTGGTTCTGGGCCGGATTGCAAGGCGGATAGCTGCAGTTCTACAATTCTAGAAAATTGTTTGAAGTACATACATCCCTACTTCTCAATTAGTTCTGAACCCCAAGCCTGTAGCCAGCTCCCAGCTAGTAACACGTGGCCACTCTAGGCATGGTGGCTGCAGGTACCAGGCTTGGGTAAAGCCATGTCTGGGTTGGCACATTGGGAGATGTCCCACGGGCAAGCCTACATCACATGGGGATTTCTTGAGAAAAGCGGGCTCCTAAATACCCTAAGTCTTGACGGAAGCTGCGCAGGTCCAACCAAAGAGTCTGCAGGGACGATTTCGAGACACTCGCAGATGATGTTTATACAGAATCTGAAGGCTTTTTACCTTGAACCCTAAGCCCTAAACCTTAAGCCCAAAACTCTGAACCCTAATTAAATAGTAGCTTCCATTTTCTCTACCATTATCCCTATGAAACCCACATGTATATAGCAGTTTCCATTTTATTTTCCATTATCCCTATATAACCACAATGACCCTTGTGGCTTCCTTTCAGCAAATGCGAAGAAGTTTTCTCGAGGTCTCCGCCTCGTAGCACCTGTAGCACCTGACCCTGACACGGGGGTTTCCCAAAATTAGGGGTACCTGTAATAGAGGGTAATAGAGGTTTATAGGGGTTGTATACAAATGTATAGGGTTTACGGTTTAGGGATTAGGGTTTAGGGTTTCCCAAAACGAGGGGCTCCCTTTTTGGGGGGGAATATCAAGGGTCTGTATTAGGGTCGCCCCTGTTTAGGGAAAACCCTAAGCCCTAAACCCTAGAAGGGTTATACGTTAGGTAGACCCCCCACCCTGTAATAGTGACTATAAGGGATAATAGGGATTACATGAGGGTCCTCTTATATTCCTATTATACCACTATTACAGGGTGGGGGGGTCCTCCTAAGTTATAGGCGAGGTTATCTAGGTGTTCTATGGACATCGACTAAGGCATCTCCATAGGGTTCCCCATTATCAACGCCCGAATACCATACTCCTTGACATAAGGGGTTGAGGGTTTAGGGTTTAGGGTTTAGGGGTTTAGGGTTTAGGGTTTAGGGTTTAGGGTTTAGAAGTTTAGGGTTTAGGGTTTAGGTTGAGGGTTTCGGGTTTTAGGGCTTCCCCCACAGGGACCCGCAATTTTGGAAGCCACTCTCTCTCTGTGCTGAAGCAAGGCTGGCCACAAAATAAAAGCATGCGGGACTCCCGCATCGGGTTCCCCAGTCCGGCCCTCAAGGTTTCCCCCAAAGGGTTTATGGTTTAGGATTTAGGGATTACGGGGATAGAATACTGGATTAGTGAACATTGGTACTGTCTCGGGTTTGGGGTTTAAGGCCTAGGGTTTAGGGATACCACCTCCCAATCTTAGGAGAGTAAAGCCGTAAAAACAGAAAAATGAAATCGAAGCCCGATTTATGACTTACCCTTGGTTAGCTAGGAACGAAGGAATGGGGAATGTGGTTGGATGATCAGGGTGATTTGAGCTATAGTCTAAACTCCTAGTATCCCCCTTAATAAGCCCTGTAGTAATCCCCTATATAATCCCCTATATATCCCCCTTCAAGGAGTTTAGACTATGGTTCATTTAGTACATGTACATGGTTTAGGGTTTAGGGAGCCCTCTGAGCCATATAACGACCACCGTTTTAGGGTTCAGGGTTTAGGATTTAGGGTTTAGGGTTTAGGGCCCCGAGAAACAACTTGTTGATTGAGTTCCCCACGCAAATCTAGCTTGGGGATCCATGATGCCAACTAAAGAAAAACCAAGACCTAGACCGTAGGCCCTACACCACAACCCCCAAACCCCTAAACCCTGAACCCTATAGCGTGGGAGGGTAGCTGGGGAACCCATGAACATTCAAGCAGCACATAGCTTCCTCCATCTAACGCAATCCCGTCATTCCAACATGAAACACCTCACCCCCAAATGAGGGTTTGGGCTTTAGAGAGTAAACACCCCAACCTTAATAGGGTTTATAAGTGGTATACAGCAACAGGAGATGGAAAAGCAAGTGGAAACGACTACAGGGTCTAGGATTCACGGCTTATTTCCGATACTAAAAATCCTGGATGGCACCAAAGACCTGATACCTTGGCCATTATTACATTGGGTAATATTGGGGTCATATTCGGGTTGTAATGGAAAAGAAACTGGAAACTATAGGGATTATAGGGTATATATTGGGGTAATAACAATGATACTAGAGTATGATAGGATCATGCAAGATTTTAATATCAATCATATCATAATATATTAAATGAACCCTAGTGAGAGACCTCTTATATTGACGGACGTGTTTAATATCAAGGTTGGGGGTTGTTTAATGTATGAAGGGATTCTCTCTGCCAGAGGTGCTTCGTGAATTCCTGCTCACGATTAACGTAGATACCTCTCGATCACCTTGACCGGCGCCTGAGTGGAGGCAAAGTCTGTGTGGTTCATCGGTGTAATCCCGTGATTAATAAACCCCCTCCTTTGAAGGGCCTTAGTATTAGCATGCCTACTATAATCCCTATTAAGGGGAGGGGGTTATTGATCAAAGGTCTACATTGACCCTCAACCCTCAACCTTGAACCCTAAACCCTTAACCCAAACCGCGTGGCTGGATCTTGTGGGCACGGTTCAAGTCCAAATCAAATCAGCAGAGCAGATTTGGCTGCGCGGCTGACCCCGCCCCAACCTCTAATTTTAATACATTTTCGGATTGATCATGCTCATGTTCGTACACAAAACGCCATTTTTAAGCGCATTCGTGTTTTGGGGTGTGTCTTCTACATGTCTACATAACATGACGCGGAGAAATTTCAGTTTTCCTGTTCAAAAACTTGAATACTTTTAGCCTCGATTTATGCTACGGAGAGTGGGTTTAGCCTTTAGGCTACACTACTTCGTGCGCGCAAGAACAGGCCAATGAAAATTGTTCAGATTTCAGATTGCTACATTGACCTTTCGGCTTCACGTTGCGAGTCATGTTCACTGTCCGGTGCTTCTGACCTTAGTCCCCCTTAAGTAGATAGAATATGGGGTATATGGGGATCTTATTATAATATACCCCAAAGCCATATTCCATCTACTTAAGGGGGACTATATGTCTCCAATCACACTCACAGCCCGAGCTTGCCAGCTTTCTACCATGCCCAAAAGCAGAAAGCGCTCGTCCAAGCACTCCTGGCAAAAGGCCAATGGAAAGCTGTAACCGAAAGAAACGTGGTGAAGATGTCAAGAGGTGCTTGCGATCCCAGAGCGTCCATGCTGGCTAAGATGATAACGCTCATGGTACTAGAACATCCACTACTCAGAGCATCCGTGCTGACAAAGGGATGTACGGTTTAGTGTAGATATTAAAATTCCTGCATGACCCTAGATACCTTATGCCTTGGGAACTATGGTATTATCGTATAACAAAATCATGCATGATTCGTCACATTCACTCTTAGGAACATACACCCATCCACCTACCATAGCTTGCAACCCACAGAAGACCTCCGGAAGGATTTCTGACATTCTCTGCACGGAGTCCATGCAAGCCCCGGGAGTAAAGGAAATAAAATCCCGACATGATCTCCATGCAAGCATAGACATGAAGCACTGAAAATCATAGCCCTAAAAAGCCCAGTCCTATGCCATAAATACCTTAAATATCCTAAACACCTTAACCCCAAAATACTCTAGATATACCCCAGATACCCTTACTACCCTAAGCCCAAACAACGCACACCCTCAACTCTAAACACCCCGTAACCCAAACCCTCAGGCCTCGCAACACCCCAAACACGCTACACATCGTAAACCCTCAATACCTATGCCTCATACAGCCTGCACTCTAAATCCTAAGCACGCTCAACCCTGTAAATACCTTTAAAACCTAATCGCCCGAAATACTTTAAACCCTCAACAAGTTTGAAGATCTTTGCAAACTTGCAGCACAGCACTCAGGGGCATCTCTTCCTGGCAAATAATCCATGCATGATTCCCATAAAACCTGATGTAGTCCTTGTACAGTCCTACCATCAATCAGAGGAGGTGCCAGTAGAACGTAGAACCACACGCAGGAGACGGGCACCAGAAAGTGCAAGTTTTCCTGCAAATGCCCAAAGAGGTAGTCTCTTCTTCTTCTCCTCCCTCAAACTGACATATGAAACCTGAAATAAGCCCTTTGCAAAAGGATTATTATCCCTAAACCCTAAACCCTATGTATCCCTGTAGCACCCCTAAACCCCCCCTATTAAAGGTACCCCTCATTTTGAAACAAGGGGAGGGGTATGTTCCACCCACCCCAAAGCTGAAAACGGTAGTTTCCAACAAACACAGGACCCCAATATAGACCCCAAAATTTTGTATCATCCTTATTATAGGGACCCCAAAAAGGTACCCCTGATTTTGGGAACCCTAGACCACCAAACCCTAATCCCTGACCCGAAACCCTGAACTCTTAAACCCTAAACCTAGAAACCCGTATGAACGGCACCCCCTAATTTTGGGCAACTCCCATACATCTCGGAGTTGCCTTTGCCTGCAACCACGCAGTGGAGCTGCAGGAAATGGGGTTCTCAAAGCCAGAGAGGGTTTAGCGTTGGCTTAGGGACAAAGAGTCACACCATTTTACAAAAACATCGGGGGGATCCGGAAACGACTTCGCAAACTGTCAAGATGAACACCAAGAACCCTTAAAGTGGAGCCATTTGGGCTTGACGTCAGACTGCTACCCCTACAGCATATTCCTTAGTCCAAACTTCGGTTTCTCATCCCGAAATATCTGCTCGCAAAATGTGCTGCTCCAAGATGGCCGCAGCCCACCTCCCCACGGAGCCCAACAGCATATGATCAAGGGCTATAGGCGTCATAAGGACGTTATAGGGATATTTAGGCGTTACAAATAAAACTATGTATGTGTTTCGGGATTAGGGTTAGGGATTAAGGCTTCTGGTTTAGCCTTCCCAGAGACCCCAACGTACCTTAATTCAGGAATTTGCACAGTACAATTGTAGGCATTTGGGCTATCCTCAAAATCATGGGCCCCTTTTGG